>JANDKE010001118.1:0-16720 GCA_027627275.1 Coprinellus aureogranulatus
TAGTTAAAGCCCGCACTGACCCCACGCGCTTTCAACGCCTTCTCTACTTCCAGCCTCTTTTCCTGGGCACTACACCCTTCTGGTTGACGGGTCGAGATGACGTGCATAAACAGACTTTTGAGTGGGACGATGGACCCTCCCGATGCCTTGGAATGAGCCAGTCGAGCGTCAACGAAGGCTTCGACGTCTTCCAAATCGCATTTGATACGGCTGATTCGAAGGTTATTGAGCCTAGGACAAAGGCAGTCGGGAGCGCCATTGGTGCTGGTGTCGCTGTCGAGCGGGACGACCGTAGGTGAAGAAGGGAGGAGCGAGTCCAGCAGTTCTTTGTCAGTGACGGCCCCTTGTGCGAGGGCGATGGGCCCAAAGAAGCTCATCTCGTTCCTGGAATCATGGCGAGAGTCTCTAATCCACAGCCGTTCGAGTAGTGGCATCAACTTCAAGCACTCGATGGAGACCCTGGCGCGAAATCGCGTGTACGTCAACCTCGAATGTGTGGAGAAGGCTTGGCGAGCGCTGAGCACGGAGGAATCGAAGGAGAGGGTGGTCGTCGTGGTGAGGACTTTCGACCCTTCGGTGAAACGAAGCCCGTACTTGAATACTTTCAACGCAGGGAGCTGGAGACCCTCCAAGAAGACGATGGGAGCGGCGTCCGGGTTGATGTACACATCGGTCAAGTTCAACGCGGTGAAATGTGGCAGAACCAGGGTCGTCTTGAGAACTAGAGGTCCGGTGGGCCCGAGATTGGCAGGGAATTCTTGGTCTGAGAGGGTGATTCGGAGGTTACGGATCTTGGGGGTACACTGGACCATAGCTCGGGCCTTCGAGGGGTTGAAGTTAGTCCACGGAACAGCAGGCGCCTTCTCTCGTTGATACACCAGTATTTCCTCCATGTTCGTCCACTGGATCCCCGTCCTCCATAGGTCACTGTCGACAGACTGCCACTCGACGCGTTTAAGCAACGGAGCACTCCACACTGGGAGCAAATCAATCGTGTTCGGGGTGCCGACATTATCGTCTCGCCACTTCAAACATACCCGCTCGAGCATTGGCCAATAGCTGGAGGGAAGGGATCCGGCGAAGAGGTGCACCAAAGGTGGCGTGACGTCGAGCGAGAGGCTTTGGATGGTGAGGGAGTGGCAGAGAATGTTATCCGCGAAGATGTTGAGCATGTCGTCCGCTGGGGTTTCTTTTGACCAAATCGAGATGCTGAGAGGCTGGCCCTTGGCTGCTGTGAGCCAGCGGTTGACGATAGCCATATGGAACTCGAGGAACCGCCTTGTTCCGGTTTGAACGACGATATGGAGGCGCTGCCACAGTTCCGGCGTGTTCAAAGCGAGGTCGCGCCAGTCCCCACAGACCCTGGTGAGCGTCAATGGGGCTGCACGCTGATCCATTGCGGGGAGGTGGGGATGATGTCGGGGAGGGAGGCAGAACATGAAGATAGCCTGTAAGATCTCCTTGGGAAGACGGCGAATGGGATGTAGGAGAGTTTTATGCCTTTCAATGGACGCGTTGAGGAGAATGCGTTGGGCCAGGCGGTCTTCCAGAGCGCGTTCGAGAGCTTCAACTTCGTCGTTCAAAGCCGTGAGCTGTGCAACCGGTTCCTTGAGGAATTCTTGAAGGCGTGCGGTGTCAAGGCCAGCGGGCGTGTAGTTTCCGTTCAGCCACGGTTGAAAGGGAGAGTCGTTCAGGATACTGTCCGCCATTTTGTCAAAGGATGTGATGGAAGAGACGCGGAAAGAAATGAGAGGTCGCGCGCGACCAAAAACAATCAGAAAACATACGACGGCTATCTCCGCGATCTTATCTTATCTCGTTCCAAAGGCTACAAGCCTGAGGTCCGAGTCGGGGCGTGTTGTGCGGGGGTGGGATTTTTGATTTTAAAAAGCTTAGAGGGTCAGACAGGTCCTGTCATGAACAGTCGTGAACAGTTATGTACGCTGTGCAACTATCCCACTATATGTGGGCGCCTCGAGTAGTACAGCATTAGCTCTCACCACCATGGCACCTGGAAAAGAAGCGAAGACTAGGTCACTCATCCCATACCCACTCGTCCCACTCGGCAGAATCAAACCCAAGGATACCGTCGTACGGCCTATAATACTCCTCGGTAAACTCCCTCTCCTGGTCGTCCCAAGTGGCGTCCCGAAGCCAAAACCGTGCATCGATACCCGCTTCCCAGAAATCCTCTTCCAATGCACAGGACGGTCGCCCCTTCCGCGATGGATTATTCCGTGGTACGTGGTCGGGCTTCAGAATCGTCGTTCCGAGATAGAGGCGCTCGAGTTGCGCAACTCCGGCAAAGTTCTCGGGCGGTGAAGAAGATTCGTCGTTCGCGGTAGAGGAGGGAAGTGATACTAGCGGTGTGGAAGATCCGACTTGCAGGGGGAAGGCGCCTGCCATTGCCAACCTGTCCCTGACGAACGCTTCAATATCCACTAATTTCACATTCTCCATCCTATCAATCCTCAACTTGGTAAGCCGAGGACATAGGATTTGAGAGGCGTCTTGTCCAGGAGGCTGAAATCGACGAAGAAGGGTCACATTGGGAGCTATCCCAGCCTGTGGGTCAGGTTCATGGCTTGACAGATTCACAAACCGGAAATCCTCCACCCACAAGTTCTCCAGCATCGACATCATCGTCAAGCATTCGACAAAGTCGTCTTGGGAGATAGTCCATGTCGGAAATGTGGACGCAATCCTGAAGGACTTGATACGGATGGGACTCTTCTGGGACTTGAGGAAGGCGACGAGCGGGTGGGCGTCGCCGTGAGGAAGGGGAGCCACGCCGGTTTCGAGGGTGGTGTCTTGGTGAGATGTTTTCAGTTTGTACGAAAGCCTTTCCAACGCTGGGAGTTGGAGTCCACGGAGAAAGACGACGGGGGCACCAGCAGGGTCGAGATACATGTTGTCCAGGTCGAGGGTAGTGAGCTGGTTGAGAACGAAAGGCGTTTCCAGGGTGATTGGACCGTTGTTGAGCTGCCCTTCCAAGAAAAACTCTTCTCCGTCGTCGTTGAGGTGGACCTTGAGGTGTCGGATAGCTGGACTGTCACGAATGAGAGCATGCGCTTCGGAAGCGCTGAACTGGATCCATTCCTCTTCGCTGTGACCATGCATCGGTGGCTGCTCTACAGTGATGCTAATCTCTTCCAGCGTCTCCCATTTCAAGGGGAGCGCCAGTACATCCGCCTGCACCGACTCCCACCTAACCCTCCGAAGCATTGGAGCTTCCCAGATCGACAACTCTTCCGTAGGCTTGAATGTCGGTTCATCCTGGTCTTGGAATTCTTCCACGCGCTTCAGAGTGACCTTCTCCAGACTTGCCCATGTATCTGGTGGTAGGGTGCAAGCGACGAGGTTGCGGAGGTCTTGGTCGAGGTCTATGATGAGATGTCGGATACGGGGAGCACGGTCGAGGATTACTCGACGGATGAACCCTTCGAGAGGCCCATCGCCAGTAGTCGTGGGGCCACATTGCGACCAGATCGATATGGAAAGTGGCTTTTCCTTTGCTCGGTCCAACCACCGTTCAGCGCAATTGAGATAAAACTGAGTCGACGGTTTTGCGAAGGATAGAGGGATGGGAATGTGGATCTCGTTCCAAAGGAATGGCATACCCAAGGCGACGCTTCGCCATTCCCTGCAGACACGCGTGAGGAGAAGGGGGCACTCTTCCTTGCAGATGAATGGTAGGCGGTGCGTTGGCCGGCAATAAAGGAAGATTTGTTGGAGAACTTCTGTGGGGAGACGCGGAGGGGGATGTAACAGTCTTCGGCCTGCATCGACAGCTTCTCTAAAGCTGTCCCGTATGTTTCGGCGCTGCTCAAGCGTCTGCTGAAGCGCGTCGATTTCTTGGTCTAACGCGGAAAGTTCTGCGCTTCGGGTTTTGAGGAAGGTGTCGAGATCTGCTGAGGCGGAGTCGGAGAGAGGTTCGTTATGCTCGATCCACTTGCGAGAATGGGGGAGGATGGGTGATTGCTGGAGAAGAAACTTCGACGTATGGGTTTGAATGGTTGCGGGAAGAGGGACTGCGATCGTAATTAGACAATTTCGTTTGGAACGAAGGAATGTTGGCTTGTAGAGATTTGAGATTATCGATTCTTCGGGTCGTTCCGTTGTCCGACTCCGAGTTCCGTTTTCCGAGTTCCGCATGGTCGAGGCTGACGCTGGCTGACGTCGTTTCCACCACGATAGGCGTGCTTCGTCGCGTCGTCACACCCACCCGATGTCCATCCAGGACTACTACTCTTCATCGCCCTTCCGTCAACACGTCGGGACGAACTATGCCCCCTCAGAGCGAGAGCTTGTCCAAATCGACTCCTTCCTGCAATCTCCCAAACGCCGGCTCGCGGACGTCTCCGCTGAAATTGAAAGCGTTCAACGCGTCCTCGATGAGCTCCAGACTCGGAAAACCGCCCTGAGCAAAGTTATCCACGCCCATGAAGCTCTGAAGAACCCCATCCGCCGCCTTCCCCGCGAGGTCCTCCAAGAGATATTCCTCCACTGCCTCCCCACCGACCACCTACCCACCCTCGATAATGCTTCAGCTCCTCTGGTCCTTACACGCGTTTGCCGGGCGTGGAGAACCCTAGTGCAGACAACGCCAGCACTCTGGAGCGCTGTACACATCGCCATCCCAGGTGGCTCAGAAGAGCACCACGCTTTCCAGCAAGGTCGTATCGAACAGTGGTTAGCACGCACCAAGTCTGCCCTGCTCACCATATCGCTCTTCTGTAGCCATCCCACCTTTTCGCAAGTAGCCAAGCTAGAGGGCCACACGCGCCCTTCTGCGCGGCTATCCTCGCTCACGCATTCCACATCCACACCCTCTCGCTCGCCGTCCCCGATCGCTTCCTCAAGATCTTCACGGAAACCCCTCGCCCTAATGCTGATGACCCTGCATGGCCGCTCCTTCACAAAGTCACCCTCGACAGAGGGATGAACGGTGAATACGGCCACCCAATCGTCTCCACAACCCAACTGCAGTTGTGGAAGGCGCCGAACCTCAAGTACATCTCGTGGAACGCCGTGTGGGACGACTTCCCTTCTCTTGAGACAAACTGGGGCAGTTGGAAGGGATTGAAGTGACGGGGGACGACCAGGCTCAAGGTGCCGAGGAGTTTGACAAGGCCCCCTGGTGCGAGTTCAGCGCGAGGGAGACGAGAAGTATCCTGCACGCAACACCGATGCTGCGTACTCTCAAGATAACCATAGCACGGCATGATGAGCTGGTAAGGCTGGGACCAGGCCCGCATTTAGCGTCGGGGATGCCGAAAATGCTCGCCCTCCAACACCTCAGAAAGCTCAACCTCACCGACACCTACATCGACCCATCCACCAATCCAACTGTTTTCATGGAAGACTTGCAACTGCCGGCGTTGGAGGATCTGGCGTACAATTTACGCAACGCCAACCTCAATAATCTTGACTCTCCAGAGCGATTCCCACCACCCGGCAATCCGTTCCTCCTCCGCTTCCTACGTGCACAACGTCAACCCATCCTGATCAAGAAGTTAAGGATTAGTGCGACGGCTGCTTCGAGGAAGGGTTTCATGGAGTGCTTGAGGCGTATGCCGCTGTTGGAACAGCTGTGGGTGACGTCGGGGACTCTGCCGCCTCGACACGACGTGGACTTCGAGGAAGAGGAAAAATTAAACTGGTATATACGGCCGGATGATGACCTCTTGCAGGCGTTCACGGTTGAGACGGAAGCCGGTTCAGGTATGTTCGACGCCGAGTTCCACGGGAATTTCGAATTGACAAGACTTTGGCGATGATTAGGCGAGGTTCTGTGCCCAAAGCTTCATAGCATCCGCCTGGACCGTTCGGAGTGCAGCCTCGAGGCTGTCAAGACTCTCGTTGAGCACCGAAACAACTTGTCTGGCTCAATAGCAATGACACCACCATACGTCCCAATCCGACGTCTCCGCCTCAACCTCTCCTCCGTTCCCCGGCCAGTGTTCGTTCCGTGCCAAGCAAAGCGACTCGCGACTTGCGCGCTTGAAGAGGAATTGCGGGAGCTTGGTATTGATATCACAGTGGAAATGAAGGACCAGAGGGGGTACCACAGCGCGGAGCTCTGGCGGAACCACTTGATGCGGATGCAGCGCTACGATCCGAAGGAAGGGTTGCCGCACCCGAATTCACGGTATGTAAAAGAGCTTGAAAGGGATGGGCCGTGGTTGTAGCGGGTAGAGTGCACCAGGCGAAGTTGGGTCGCTCGTCAGAGGGGCCACGCTGATGGTGCCAGAAACGAGGCGGTTGGAATGACCAGGAGGGTACATATCCACATCTTGGACATGATGTAGGGTATTGAGTATTCTTGCATGCACTATTGTCGAAGATTCGGTTATTCCTGGACTTTGAGAGTGGTGTTGACGGTTCTCTCCACTGGTGCGTCTTCCAGTTCGCTCGCCTTCACGACCGGCAGCGGAGGGGGGTCCGCTGGACTCCGAGCGGGAGAACCTGCAGAGGAAGGCGGAGATGGGGCACAGAAGGCTTCTGTGGACTTCCACAACGCCTTGGAGCTTCCGCCGTTTGGATTTGCGTAGCGCAAGGGTCTACTGCAGGTCTTGGATATATTGGTTCAACGCCAGTAGTTCAGCACGTTGGCCTTCGAGAAGGCGGCCGGGGTTCGCCTAGTCTCCCGGAGTCAGACTGTACGATTCCGTGTTTGGATCCCTTGAGGGAACACTCCTAGGGTTCGCCAGTTCAATGAGGGGAAGAGCTTCAGTACTTGCCGCTCATTTGGCTAAACCGGAGGAGGAGTGAGCAATGATATTGCATTAGCAATGCCATTGAAGCTGGTAGTTGTGGTAGAAGGTTCTAAACGTCAAAATGGGAGAAGCGACTTCGAATGGAGATTGCCGACCGCAAAGTTTTATGTAGATTAGCAACTACCTACTTACTTTCTCAGTGCCATGGCCACTCAGGTTCATAGTACGAGCTTGACCTACAACCAAACGGAAGGCCCTCGTACGGTTTATACTTCTCCTTCGTGTACTTGCGTATCTCCTCTTCGTATTCCAAAGGCAGAAGCATAATCCGCGCCTCGACGCCGAGTTCCCAAAGATCGTCCTCCAATGCACAGGCAGGGCCTGCCCTGTTCGGACCATAATCGCGGGGTACGAAGTCAGGCGTCGGCTTCGTGAGTCCTATGTAGATGCGGCGAAGACGCGACACTCCAGAACGTGATGCGGGGAGCGACCCGAAAGCTTCTTTAGGCGAAGATGATGAGATAGCTTGGCTCGTGTGAATGGCAGGCAGGATGGAATGCAAGAGGGGGAAGGCGTTGGCCAAATGAAGGCGGTCCCGGACGAACGATTCAACATCATCGAATTCGCACTCCTCCATCCTGTCGAACCTCAAATCGGTAAGGCGAGGGCACAATGCTTGCGATGGATCGAGTACTGGCGGTTGAAGAAGGCGAAGGAGAGCTGCGTTGGGCGACACATCTGACATGGGGTCGGCCTTCAATGACGATTCAAATATCCTACGCCTGTCTGCTACCCACAGCCTCTCAAGCATGGGCATCTTTCGAAGACAGTCCACAAAGTCGGCTTGAGACATCGTCCATGGATGAGAGACTTTGAAAGTCTTCATTCGGATTGGTCCCTTTTGCAAATTTAGGAAGGAGACGAGAGGGTGGGCTTCGCCGTGTGGGAGGGGAGCGAGAGGCGAATCTGGCCTGACGGGGTAGCCAGCACGGCTGAGGAGCTTGTAGGTCAGGTTTTCCAATGCCGGAAGTTGGAGTCCCCGGAGGAACGTGACTGGGGACGACGCTGGGTCGAGGTATACATCCAAGAGTTCCAGGGTCGTGAGATGGGGGAGTACTAGCGGCGTTGCCCATGTAACCTTATGGTGGTGTGGACATCCATTGAGCCAGAACTGTGCAGCGTCGCTGTTAATGTTGATTTTGAGGCGTCGCAGTTTGGGACTATCGAAAATCAAAGCGTGTGCTTGGGAAGCGCTAAACGCGTCCCATTCTTCGTCCCAGTTCGTTCCATCCCTTCCATCCTCTGATATCTTGATCTCCTCCAGCTCCTTCCAATTCAATTCCAGGCAGAAGACGTCCGCCTTGACCGACTCCCAGACCACGCTGCGCAGCTTCGACGCCTCCCACACGCTCAAGCCCGGAATGTCAGTTCCCCACTCGATACCCCTCAGTGCAACCTTCTCCAACATCACCCATGAGTCAACCGGTATTGCAGAGCCGATGAAGCTGACAAGTTCTTCTTCGAGTTCAAGTTGGAGGTGCCGGATACGAGGTGCCCTATCAATGACCACGCGGCGGAGGAATGCTTCAAGGGGACCTTCGTCGGGGGTACTCTTACCGCACCCGGAGTACAGGGATATGGAAAGGGGACTTTGTTTCGCCATGTCCAACCAACGCTCCGCACGACGGAGGTGAAACTGGATCTGTTCCTCGGCGAAGTTGTAGGGTATAGGAATGTGAATACTGTCCCAAAGGGCAGGTGTACTCAACGCCAAATTGCGCCAGTCGCGACAGATCCTTGTGAGGAGAAGAGGAGCTTCGTCTTGGGATAGCAGTGGCATCCGGTGAGCGGTACGGCAGAGCAAGAAGATTTGCTGCAGCAGTTCCTCGGGAAGCCGTCGTATCGGACTAAGTAAGCTCTTGTGAGCTTGTACTGCATCGCCTAGTTTCCTCTGGCGAGCTCTACATGTATCCAGCGCTTGTTGCAGCTGCTGAATTTCGCTGTCGAGTGTCGACAGTTCAGAGTTTTGTGCTTTGAGAAGAGAGTCTAGAAGTTCAGCTTCACTCTGTGGTAGAGGGTTATTGCACTTCAGTTCCCTTGAGAACGGCGAAGAGGGATGCACGCTTGCGATAGCCATGAGTGAATGGTGGTGAAAGGAAACAGGAGACGGTGGTGCGTCATCAGGGAAACCGTTGGGAGTAGATTTGACCGGGTATCCCTGAGTATAAAATGCCGGACCGGGAGGGCTTGGCCGGATGTTATAAGGCCTGATCAGGCCTTAACAATAGCTGGTGATCCTCTGTCGTAGCTCTTAGACCTCGCAAGGCTGTTTATCGCGATCCCGGTGGGTCGGAAATATGAAAGTAGGCCAGGCGGTGACGGAGGGAGCTTCATGCGACGGGCAAGATCTCCGTGCTGGTGTAGGATTGCCACATCCAGTTCATGGACCAGCCATCGTCTAGCTCTCTCTCAAGGGTTGCCTACCTTGCGCAGTCCGATAGGCCGGCGATAGGGGGTCGTCAGTGTACGTTCAACCCTCATATGTATCCTCAGTCTTTATCATGCTGGTGTTTGGTAGTCATTGTGCTCTAGTTTTAGGAAGGTAGACGAGGTCTTGATCATCGTTTTGTCAACGTATGAACGATCCTCTCAATACCGTTCAGCGCTCAACACGTGGTTGCCAAATGACCAACACCCCTTCACGTTATGCCACTCCTGAGGAACTGTCCCAGACATTACCTGATTGATGCAACCTGGAAACCAGAGATAGGTCGTCGCCACTGCGCTGTCAACCTCTATATCTATTTTCGATCTTCGCCTCTTCAGCATCTGGACCTCATCTCGTTCCACGTTAAGGAGGGTCGAGAAGCTCTTGACCACCCTCCCTTCAATGAACGAACAACCCACTGAGATGCGCTCATCACTCAACATACAGTTGTTGAACAAAGAACGTCCAGGCTTCATGGTAGCCCCATATGCCTCCTCCTCGCAAGAGCGGCCGCTTGGCTCTGTCTTAACGCACGATCGTAGTCTTGCGATTGGTCCAAAAGCCCCATGGCATACCCAGCGGCATCAGGTGCGAAGTGCACGGTTGCCGACAGATCTGCATGTGGTCGGTTCCGCGTCAGCTGTCGCCGCCTGTTACTCAGTGTATGGTGTAAATCTGCAGTGAGATCCGCCATGCGGTTAAGGTAGAGGGAACCAGAAGGATCGGAGGGGTTCCAGTCCGGATTGGTAGCCTTGAAGTTGAGGGAACTTTTCTGCATCATCCCCTCATTTGAAACCATCCGCTTATCATGTGCTTTTGTTGGGGCGCCAAACTGAGTCGAGAAAAACAACCCTTAGCGAACGAAGTGCGAAGGGGGGAAAGATCTTACCCTGACGTTCCCAAGCCTCTCGAAGTTGAATTCGGCGAAGCTACAAACATACCCCCTTCCATCGACGTGAACCGTAATCTCTCTGAAGAAGTCCACGGTCTGCGGTGCACATTCCGGGAGGCTGAACCACAGCACGAATGGCGTATAGGTTATGACCTCTGTCATGAGTAGCTGGGGCCCGGGGTCGAAGACTCGGTTTTCCTCAGGAATCATGCCCCGGGCAATGGTCAGGATGCCTCCGAAGATACCGAGGTAAAAGAGGACAGTTCGGTGCGGCGTGATTTCGAAAATGGTCCGGGTCGAGAACCGTGGCGAGAACAAGCACAGCTGCGAAGGAACTCACGATGAAGGTGGTGTATCTATCACCGGTCTCCGTCAGTTTGGCGGAGGAGATAGCAGCGATTGCACTCGCCTCATGAAGATAGTTGGCTTGCCATTCGGGAACTGGGCAATATACATGCTGACGATGGATAGGTCTCGCCCAGCCTTCGCGTCAGGATATGCTTATCAAACTTTCTAAAATTCACTGAGCGTATAGCGTATATCGTAGTCCCCTGATGGACGACGGATCCTTGTGGTTGTAGAAGTTAGTCAAATTACGAAACCTCCAGCTCCGGCCACCAGGCGCAGAGCGGTGGTTGGGTCAGGGTATCGTCGACGAACCCATCGACGGCATACACGGGCTTGAACTCCAGCTACTACGCCCAGAAACCGTTGCCAAGAGCGGACATGTTGCATATCATGAGATAAGTAGAATTGATCTCGAGATGAGCACTGAATCTGGCTAACGTACTCTACAACTGAATGATGGATCCACAGCCTCCTGTGATACTCTTCCACCCCCGTCACGGACTTGGTGAACTGCCGGGTCGTTGAAGTCGTTGGAATCATTGCCCACTCTGCACACCACAGTTTCAAATATGCGGCCGGGATGCAAATCCGCTCCGCAGCGGCTCTCCGTCCAGGATATCAGGACCAGCCGAGGGCAGATGAGACGGACGTTCCGCCCCACACGCGCCACAGCGCCGATCGTACTTTCTCCTCGCCGAGCAGGTTCCAAGCGGAGGCTTCGCGCTTTGCTGCGGAAAAGTGGAATAGGGTCGTGACGGGCTGTCGGGATGCCAATCCGGTCTACGTGAATCTCTAGAGCAGTGAGGAGAGGGAAACAGTGGAAGGCATGGGGGAAACAGGGTCGCTTCCAATCGTTGACAGGGCATTCCGGGTGAAAGCCAAGACGACGACCGAGATTGACGGCTGGAGAGGCCATTGCACTAGACCGTTGAGCAAAACGTCCGAGTCCCAAGAACTGAGAGCGAGGGAATGCAGTGGGAGGAATGCCAGCGTGCGTCCCAAGTCTGCGACCTCCTCCTCGCTGAAGTGCTGGTCATGGAGGAGGCCAGCCACAACCACTTCGACATGGGCCAGAAATCGGAAGGGGGAGAAGTCTGCCCAGAACTGAGTGTGCCCCCCAGTCACAGTTTGAAGCGCTTGGTAGCCTTGAACGACCCTCTGCCATTTCAGCACCCGTTTCCTGCTGTCGATCTCGAACGCCGTGATGAACCCGTCGTGCGTCTTAGAGACGTTGGCTGGCCTTGTGCGACCTCGTCCAGTCAGACTGGTCGACACATCCTCCCACCACCCTCTGGCAATGCCTTGAGCGATCATGAGTCGCAATTCCATGGGGTCTGGTGACGGTTGAGAGGAGACACGGAGGAAGAGTAAAGCGCTGGCTTACACAACAACGTCTTTCCCAGGCGATACTGCTTGGGTGGCTCAATCTCCCACACATCTGTGTCTGAATCCATGAAGAGGCGAACTTCCTTTGAGACAGACCGAAGTGAACCGAGCGGTTGAAGCACGCAGCGGAGGTGAGGACGGAAAGAGGAATGATGGCCCCTAGTAGTAGCAGGGAAAATTTAAACTCAGACACGGAGCCTTTCGGCTATAGCCCAAACCCGTACAAACACTGGCATTAGCTGCCAGTGAGTGCGGCGGGAGACGGTCTTCTGCAGGATTTTGTTTCGTGACGAAGTCGCACCAGAATCATAGGCACAGAGCACGCTGGCACAATCTCTGGTAGTGCTTTGACCGAAACGTCTAATCATGTTCAGTTTCCGCCGCGCCGAGCCTCAAGGCGATCTTCGGATTCCCATACCCTGCTCGCATCTACCCTGACGTGATTGCCATTCTTTTAATTCCTTCCCTATCCTGGACTATCACGATGAAAAGTTTTAGCAAAGCGGTTGGAGCTTGGACTTCAAGGTCCGGGCGTGATAACCATGAAAAAGGTTTGGGATTTTGAGATAGTACGGGTTGGCGGATTGCCACTACTGAGTACTGGAAGTACTGTAAACCTGACAATCATGAACGGCGAGCCTACGTGCCATACAAATGCGGTTGCATAGGCCGCACTCGACGAACTGACGAGAAATATCCATATTACCCAGACCTCCGTTGGGGACACGAGACAGAAGGTATGCGGCCAGATCTTCCGGTCCACCTTTCCAAAGGGTTGACCCTCTTGTCGTCGGGCAACGGTGTGCTACCTGTCGCTCCTTGTAGCATAGACGAGTACAGAGAACACAACGGCTCATGAGATACTCGAATTCGGACTTGGTGATCCCAGGGCCAACGTCGCGCCCTAAAGCGGACAGTATGTGGAAATCCCGTCCCAGGGAGGCGAGTACGTCTGGCGTTGGGTCGACGGTGTACATTTCTTTAAGAGGAGCGTCTGGATGGAAGGTGCCTAGATTAAAATGTAGCGGAACAGCCCTCGGATGGAACGGGAGGGCTACGCAGGCGAATTTCAGGGTCGCAAGGAGGCCTTAGCAGTTTCTTGGCAAGACGAGGCTAGGGGACAGGCTTACCGGCGTCGAGAATCGTGCTTATGCTGCACTGTTGCTGCACCGATAACCACTCCAGATATCTTGATCGGAATGGGGCCACGAGTTCTCCAGCGTCTAACGTTGCACAGTTAGCGTGAATTATTTGCGGCTTGAACGCTAAGCACTGTCTTACCGCCGTGCCCCCGACCATCGGCTGTATTGGTAGACTCGGTACCCTTCAGGAGTAGCACTTCCATGGCGGCGCTCGACCCTTCATTCGGCATTTAGTCAAGATATACGTGGGACGCAATCTGGAGGAAGAATAAATATCGAGGGCTCGTGCCAGTTGGATAGACGGAAGGGTATGGATTGGAGGTTCAAGTTCCCCTGATGCTTCCCGAGCTATTTGAGCAGCGTGGACTTGAACCTTCTTGGCAAACGTGGACTAATTAAGATGACTTCGATTACGGTCTGCTCCCAGCTGCTCCCCTCTGCCAAGAATAGGACAACCTGTTGAGTACGCACAATCGTCTCGGCTGTCAATATATAGGCGGTGCCCACTGAAAGCATCCGACCTTGCAGGAATGAAACAAAGCCAAGGCGGTCGGCTCCCGCCAGTTACTCGCTTGGGTTCGGTAAGGCACTGTACATAGTCACTGAGGATGAGCATCCAAGTCCCTCCGAGTCTCACGCTTCAGCGGAGACTTCTAAGAGGCCTTGCATCGAGCCAACGGGATTGATAGATACACGGAATGGTGGATAGCAAGTGGATAGCTAAACGAAACGCGGGTACATATCAAATGGATTGAAGTCAATTGGTATCAAAGTAAGTAGCAGGGCACCCATGAAGCGCGATTCTACGAGCAGTACAAATACGGTTGCATATGCCACAGGAGACGAACTGGCGATGCATATCCATTGAACTCAGGCCCGTGTTGGAAGTGCGAGAGAGAAGGAGAGCCACCAGGTCCTCCGGTCCCCCTTTGAATGCCCACGACACTCCGTTGGGGCAGCGGTGTGCACTCTGTCGCTCCTTGTAACAGAAGTGGCGGCATTCAGAGCACCTGCGCATGATGTGCTGGAATTGAGCCTTCGTCACCCCAGGACTGACGTCGCGACCCAGGACGGAGAAAACAAAGGTATCCAGCCCTAGGGCGTGGAGGACATCGGCGCCGGGCTCGACGATGTCGGAATGCTGCTCTGCTTGGGGACTGTCGGGATGAAAGCTATCCAGCCTCAAGGACCCAACGAAACTATTATTGAATGCGACCGCTGGGCACGTAAGCTAGCGGTTTGGGCCTCAGATGCGATTGTGAAGGCTCACCTTCATCGATGACGGTGATCATCCGTTGTACCTGCTGCATCGATAGTCGGCCTGGAGTCGAGTCGCGGCGTGACGTTTGTTCAGCTGGATCCGTTGGGTCTGATTCACCGCACAGACACTGGTCAACGAAACAAGGAAGTACAATAGCAAAATGAAAAGCGCACCGTCAGGGTTATCGTTAAGACGGTAAGACATCGGATGTCGAGGGTAACTTGTCACGATGAAAATATTGGGCGGATCTGGGCCCGCATCTTCGAGTCATTGCTTTTATATCATTCCTCCTAGTTTCAGACTTCTAGCGCGGCCAAGAACTGGTTGTTCACCTCCAGTTTCGGTCACGCATGCCAAGGGAAGACCTCGCCGTACAGACACTCTTATCCTCGCGAACGACCACGAGATCAGTCTTTCGCCTTCCTGATAATGAGGGTAACTCACCTGCGGAGGACGGTGACAACAAAGATAGACGGGCCTGGAAGCGACGACTGGGCGTGGAGCGCGGGTCCAGCACCTCGTCTTCATGCTGTTCGGCGGACTACGAAGCGACCAGGCGTGGGACAGTCGTCGGTGGACGCGGTGCGTCTTGGCGGCACTCGGCGTCGTGTAGCCAAATGCGAGAAGTCGGCGCGAGGGGTTGGAAGTCCTGTGGGAGACGAAGGTGGGCCAGTACTCTTTAACCTGACGCAGAATAGCGTAACTCACTGTTGCGTTTGCCTAGTAGGTAGCTAGCCGTTGCCGCTTTCGCCTTACCTCTGGCTTCTCCACCTCTCCATATCCACCTCCTTTACATCTATCTTTACCTTCTTCTACCGCTCTCTCCCTCTTTTCTACACCTCCCATGCTCTCCTTCGCCTTCCCATCGCCGCTTTCGAATACTATAGATGGTCCCTTTCAACTCCTCATTATTCCCTTTACTCTTGCCTCGTTTGCGAGCGCGAACGCCCAAAAACTCTCGTTGGATGTGGTAAGCACGTTCAACGATGACCTGTAGCTGGTGGTGCCAAATTGGAGAGAGACGAGGCGACGTCGAGGGTTGGTTGTGTGCTGGGCAGTGGGAAAGCAATAGGTAGGTGAGTAGTCATTCGCTCGCACAGGTCGATACGCAACCGACAATTTGTTTACACCTACTCCTCTGCCCCCACCTATTCTTCTCTCTCCACCACCTTTAGTCAATCATAACCTTCCTCTAGTCCGCTATCCCCGCCCCCTACGCCTCCTGTTATCTTTCTTCGCCTCGTCCAAACCCCGTTCAAGGTACGTTATTTTCGCCACTCATATTTCGAAGACGACTTACCTAGTACAATAGGCATCGGGAGGGCGACCCTGAGGGCTCGAACGTGACGTTCTGGCGTCATTGCGACTGGGAACGCCTAAAGGGTCTCGTTGTAGCTTGGTGAGAAGAGTTCGGGGGCGCTGAGCGTGTTTGGCGGTGTTGCGCTGCGTTCGGTGTGTTTAATGTCGGAATTAGACATGCATGCTTCATGTGGTGCGTACTCACCTGGCACTGGAGTTTATTCGCCTTGTCGCCCACAAGCGGCTCTCATTGGCCCACAGCCTCTACCCTCCTCACCCAATCTCTTCTCCTACATCGATTACTCAGATGAACTTGGGTTGCTGCCTAAGAGTCAAAGCACTGGTACAGGAGATCAGAGTATCTTATACGGAGTTGATTTACGTTCCAAGTGATCTGCTAGTAGATACATGACACCGTGACAATACACCAGGGGCACAGAATCATACTCGACCCTGCTCCCGAACCAGACCCTGCGCCCGTCGCCGCGGCTGCCGACTCGCTACCCATGCTCGAAGGCCGGCCATGTCTTCGATTCCAGGGATGTTGCTAATCGTTCCGGTATCGGAGTGAAAATGGTCGAGGCGTGTCATTGCGAACCTCAAGAATTTGGCAACAGCATCTTCCTTGTTGTCGCACTTGTGCTGGCTGTTCATGGGCTGCCCTTGAGTTAGAGCCCCGGTTTCTAGCCTACCACGCCGATTGATTTTTTGGAGCAAGGAAAGCAGTAAATGAGGCGACTTACCAACCCTGTATCGCTCCGATTTCTATGCCACGAGTTACGCAATACCATCGTCGATCACGGCTTGAAGAGGGACCCGTAGGTGTTGGGGGTGAGGGCGGATGTGTTGGGGGTGAAGGTGGATGTGTTGGGGGGCCAGCTATAGCAGTTGTTGTCTGCCGTCGATGACCTTGCGTTTGGCCGCTGTTGCCCGTGGGTTGAGAAGGTTGAGCCGGCAGCTGTGGATGGGTATGGTGACAAGAGGGGAGAGTTGGACTCCTGCAGGATGCACGCTGTTGAGGATCCCTGAGGGTGCGAGAGCGCTCAGGGCTTAGCGAAAGGGTAGCCAGCTGTTCGGAGACAGCGTTTCCGGGACGATCGGGGAGAGGAAGGTCAGCGCGGCTGGAGTCACTGGCCGAGCTCCCACGGTTCTGTCGACCAGTGCCAAATGGGCCATACGAGTGGT
>JANDKE010001119.1:0-16708 GCA_027627275.1 Coprinellus aureogranulatus
CCAGCGGCGAGTCCAAGCTCGTCACCCCCCACTAAACCCTCGCCCTGGGGTGTTCCCTGGCGTCTCTTCCATCGAATAAGTCTGATCAGCCAGAACTTGTATCCCATGTCCAATGACATCCGCGTCCAAGAGCATCCGCAAACGCTTCGTGGTGAGCGGGTCTGCCCCCTTCCACGTCCTTCCACCATGATCTGGGTTCTGTCTCCCACCTTCCATGTTTCCTCGTTCTCCACAACGTAGCGCTCACAAGCCCCAATATTGTAGGTACCACAGCGAGACTTCACACTTTCATCAACACCACGAGGGGTCTGAAGGGAATCGGCCTTGAGGGAGCCGGTTTGGATTTTAGTGGAATGCGGATGGATCTAGGAAGATGTTCCCGACTTCGAGGGAGTTCACAGTCAACGTAAGTTTTACTTATCCCTCCTTCCACCCTTACCCTTTTTAAGCACGAACTCACGCTGAACGACCTCCTTTAGCCCGTCTTGCTGAATTCCTCTCCCCCGCTTCATCCTCTAGTGTCTTCGGCACCACCTCTTCCGTTCCGATCCACAGGACATTCCGACCCCCGTCATCGCCGACGTACGAACTCCAGCCTAGCATCCAAGTCTCTCCCCTCCCTCCACCCTTGGACGATTTCTACCGCCATCGCCATCGTGACACGAAAGTCATTCAACACCCAGATCTATGTGGTCCCTCAACACCCGATTGTCAATCCGAAGCTTTTCCGTCGACTGCCTTCTGAACTTTGAAGGCTGTCTCCACCGGACGTTTCACGTTCGATGAGCGCTATCCTGTCGACTGGCGTCTCCGTCATTGGCGACGTCGAGATTATTGAAGAGCGCTCGTCTTCGTGATGGCTGGCCTCAGTGACTGAGTTTTTGTTTTTGCTGTCCTTCCCTTCTTCCACCTCATCCAAACTTTCGGTGCTATCTTTGCTATTCGGTCCCGACCCTGCTTCTCGTTGTACTCCCGTCGCTTTTCCCTGCTTCTCCTTTCGATTTCTCTTCCTACTTTTCATTTATCTTTGTCCGCCGAATGCTATGCGTGTTCTCCCTTCATCGTGGACCCTTCACGTCTCACCCATTCGCTCCTTCTTTCATTCCTCCTTTATGGACTGTTATCGCTTTATATCTACGCATCCTTGTATGTGGAATGAATTCTAAACTTCCGCTCATTCTATTTCATTTTTGGTCTTGCGAACATGGACAGATTCTCGGCTAGTGTTATCTCAAACGGCGACACTCCTTGCTCTTAGGTCTTTTGGCTTCACCTCTCTCTTTCCATAGCTCGGACGTAGACTCGGCGGCGCTCTCGTGGATGGAGAGAGCATCCGCGGGACTTGGGAGACCAGACAGAGCACCGACGCGAGGCGCTGTGGTCGTACCTAGGCGGAAAGCTTCGCCCTCTCGCCGTTTCCGTTCTGGAATTCCCTTTCGTCGAATTCTCGTTTAAGACTTGGGCTTTCTGAGGTCTTCTCCGGATATTGTCCGGATACAGTGGAGGTGGACACGAAGCATCGCCCGATGTCGGGCCATTTCACTGGCTCGATCTATCGCTACATGCGGCTGTTGTGATGTTCAAGTTGTGCGGCCGACCCAAGTCTATTGTGACCACACAAGGTAGGCCTATCCGATAGCTCAGAATGCGGGCTGTTGATATGCAAGGCCGTGTCATAATAGGGACCACAATCAGGAATGCGAATCATATTCATGTACAGTCCAAACACATATTTATAGCTTAGGTGGTTTCTGGCTGCAAGAGCGCCTCAATTTGTGATTGGTAAAACTGATGTCGGATATGTGAGTACACTGCGGAGGAAGGGGAGCAACAGGGGCACCACAAGTTGAGGGCCTCGATCAAGTCGGTCACATCGCCGCCTCCCGGTAGTGTATTTATCTCCCTTATGTAGCCGTACAGTGTTGCGACAGAAGTCTCCCAAGAAAGCTTGGCTCTTTGGAGCCTGTTACTTGCTACGATGAAGCTTTCTTTTTTTTGGGACAGTTTCAGTCGGGGCAGTGTAGTGCTGGAAGAGGCTCACCCGTAATTGGCCTTGAAGGATCGAATCCGTCAAACCATCCAATGGTTCCTTTAAACTCGGAGACAGCCTCGATATTCGCCTTCTGAGCATTATGGAGCTCTTTCACCGCTACTTTATGGGCTCTAAGTGCGGCTTTGGCTTTGCGGGTCACTTCCATGGTGTTTTTGCCAAAGCCAAAAGGCTTCAGTCCAGTCAATCCATGTGCATTGAGTTTTATCTAATGCGAAGCTTACCCGATCAATGGCCACTGGGGTGCGGACAGGTCCTGCTGTGGTGGTTATGGCAAAGTTACCCGGCGATACTCTGAGCCGTTTGATAAAATCGAAGACCATTTTCACCCTGGAACAGGAAAGGAAGCAAAGTGACGTGGCACGCCATATCTCGGTGGGTGTGCAATATCGCACGGTATGTATCTCAATATGGATCCCGACCTTCATTGGGCCGATCACAATACAAAAGGTTATACAGCCCCTATCCATGACAGATGAGCAACTGTCGGTATGACGTCGTGAGCAGGACGGCAGCCCCTACCGAATAACTCAGCTAGAGTGACAGGACGCCATCCGCACTGCTAGTACGGTATTCTATGCGTTTTGCGACGTGCCGAGAATCACTACAGACACTCCTCCAGCAGTGCGCTCTCCATGGGGTAGTAGGGTTGGTCTGCGCGACATGGATCGGTTCCGAGCTCGAGCTCGGTAGTTGAGACTGATCTGCGAACGGGTCCTGCAGTTGCTCTTGCACAATCGGCTCACTGTAGCACTAGGAAGTCGCCTAATCAATGTACGGGGCAATGCACCTCCCTCGGTACTCATTTATGTAGTAGGAAGGGGTTGGGGCAATACCTTACCTCTCGTAAGGGCGCCCTTCAAATCCAGAACAACTGTCCATTATCCAATGTCTTTACGTGCATACCTATTTCCACATTCAATCCCATACTCGCCCCGAGACTGAACTGATACATAACATGGGACTTCATGACATATCCTGTCCGTACTACTCCATGTTCCCCTCACCGTCCGAATCATCCTCCTCCACAGAGCTCGATTCCACCTGCCATTTCTTACCCCGCGTCCACCTATCCGTTGTCCTAGTCAAATATTCTTGCATCCTGTCAGCGTTCAAGGCGCTCGTACACATACAATCTCAACCTGCCAGAAAGAAAAGTGCGATGCGCGTCAGCAAGACGTCGACCTTGCTGAGCGCCTTGTCATCGAAGTGCTTCTTCGAAACATAGATCTTGAGGGTCCATACTTCAGTACGTTACGCAGGGCGAGTACATTCGACCACGGACGCTTTCGGTTGACTTGGGCAACGTCTCCGGTGCAGATCAGACAAGTCCGCTCACAATACGGCGTACCGCACTCTGGTGCCTCCTCCGGATACTCAGCGAGCCACGCGAGGTCACTGTCCACATCTATCTCGTCGTCGCGTACTCCGAACATAGCAGACTTGACCGTGGCATGGACATGGTACGCCATCTCCAGATCCCTCTGGAAATCATGAAAATTTAGAGTGAGGGAAGTGAGGTTCGGGATAGAGGGTACAATGGTGGCGAGGAAGGGAACGAGGAATGCGGATGGCGTACTCTCGGCGTGAACGTCGATATGTTCGACTTCAAGCATGCGGAGAACCTCCGCAATCGTGTCCCCGTGGAATTGGGGTTGAATCGCGAAGACCACGACTCTGCCGATGTTACCAAAGCGGGTTCCGAAGTCAGTCAAAAATACACCCATGCTCGAGACCGATTCCCTGAATTCTGAAAGCCGAGAGAAGGGTACGACGAAGTCCGCTTCGGTACGATTATCTGGGTAGTCGGCGCTGGGTGTGATCATCAGCGTCGTATGCCCCGCTTCTTTGCGAAACATAGGAGAGGTGTTCGAAAAATGACGGCGCTCCGGCCCACTTGCAACTGTCAAGTAGTGGTGGAAGATTTCCATCACCATTTCCAGTGGCATCCGAGCACCGGACGCGAGGCCCATGATTTGTCTTTCTTTAGCGGAATAGAAAGCGGGAGAAGGGGATTGCAAATGCAGCAAGGGTCAGGAACGACGAGGGAACACTGTGCAGAAATATCGGGGATTGGAGCTGTGATTACGGAGGTCGGCGACGGATTCAGTGTCCAGGGGGACGGGGGAAGGTGAAACGAAGGCAGGGGATTATGGAAAGGAGTAAAGCAAGTGGAACGAGCACAGGAGGATGGGAACGAGGAGGAACGAGATGGACGTGACGAGAAGACGAGACAGGGATCATGAGTGGGACGGCGATCGGGGATGCGGGGGCGTGACACCAGGAAGTGATAATCGGACATTGGCATCGAAGGCGAATCAAAGGAGCGTAGAGGCGGAGGAGTGGAGAACGATACGAGAGCGTAGTAGCAAGTGGGAGGGTTGAGCGTGACAGAGGAAATGGAGGAAATGAATATCGGAGTCACGGTGGCAGTGGTGTGAAGTCCGGCGACGGGATTGGCAGCGGGGTGTATGGAGACGGAATATTGGGTAGAGTGCGACGGAATAGATAAACCCGTCAGTTATCGGTAGCGGAATGGGATAGCTACTCACGATGACCTCTTTCACCCGGATGGATTTGAGATAAGATAAGCGCGGGGTCGGACGCTATGCTGTGTGAAGGGTGTGGTGGCGTGCATCATTGCATCACATTCGCGGAGAGTAACGAGAGCGAGACAGCCGTAGGGACGCCTTAGTTAGCCAGAATGCGGGGTATGAAGGGAACCGATACGCACCTGCCTCCTATGTCCCTCGAAAATCCAAATGAAGCAACGCCAAACCCTTACGTGGCCGATATGCGTAACCGCCGATGTGCTTCTCTCCAGTGCAAGTCATTAAAACGAAGATCAGGGAAGGGATTGCGTGGTGCGCCCATGAGATGAATTAAAAAGCGATGGACGGTCGAAGAAAGCTTGGGTTAGCATAGACCAGCGTCAGAATTTCTGGGTCGCTCACCAGAGACCCAAAATCTAATCTGCGGATCTACCAAGTAGCGGTCGCAGTTTCGAAGGGTAGCGGTTAAAATGAGGCAGAGGCGATGATCAAAGCGGTTTGCGTATCCCTCGAGTTGATTTGGCTTAGTTCTCAGAAGGATATGGCCGCAGGAAGAGGGGGAAATGGGGAACAGAAAATCGCTGAGGATGAATGCGAGTTGAAACTCCGAAGCGCACGTGAATGCATTGATAAGGCAATGATGACGCCATCACGGGGCGGCTATCGTCCTTCTGACCCCCGTTAGTTCTATTTCTCGCCCCTGGCTTTTTCCCCCGACTGGACTTGCCATAGATATATGTTGATTCTGAATAGCCGTGGCGCCGAACACCTGGCGATCACAGTCCCTGACCCTACGGGAGCATACCCGCCATCGAGCTTAACCCCGGGGCTTTGACCGTAACTATCCCCTTGACCCTCCTCCCCATCGCCATCGAATCGCACACTCAAGGTATTTAGAATGAGAGCTGCGCCTGGTTCTATGCTCATCGCATGACCTTTGATGAGGCAAGACACATGACCGTATGAACCTGGGTGATTGGAATCGGACCCTTGCTCAGCGCGAAGACAACGGCTTATCATTTCCCTCGTAGACTCCGAATGTTGTCTCCAGCAACGAGGAGATAGAATGGCATCTTGCAAAAATCGTTAAATTTTCAGTCCCAGACGCACCTTACCGTCCACACAGAACGACGCATTGCACCGCACAACTCGTCAACGACCGCCGTCATTTGTATACGATGGCGATGTCATCCACCAATCTAACACATTGCTGGGCTTGGCTCATGTGCGCATCCTCTGAAGCTCGAAGGGAATCGACACCGTTCATCTATACTCGATGGCTATCTGCGGTGAAAGGGTAGGCGCTCCGGTGTTCGGCTGTCGTCGGGCCCGGGGTAAGCAGCATCTACAAAGGAAATGTAACTGGAAGTGGACTAGGACACATACACTGAGCTCGACGTAGGAGGGAGCAGAGGGCTAGACATGAAGAAGGGCAGTAGGATGCTGAGGGAACGATAGGTTCGTTTTAGGCACGGAGGTGAGCAATGGCAAAGTGCGTGATGTGTGGTCGTTGTCGCCCTGTTTCTCCTCCACCTTTTCCATCGCTTTCTCGCTTCACTGTCTCGGTCCTGTATGCCATGCGTTTCGATATTCTCGGTTTTGCAGTCACCTCTTCCCTATCCTTGCGTTCCTATCATTCGCTTGTGTTCGCTTGCCCCATGGAATGAGGTATGCACATTGGACCTACCTTTTCGGCGGAGCGTACATGCACGTCCTGCCACCCTTGTCAGTATCGGACCGCTGGCTAACATTCCTTTTCAAGGCCTGCCTCGGATTGCTGAACCTCGTAGGTTCTTTCCTTTCCCTTTCTCAATCTCTCCTGGGTACTAATTTGTATCCATTGAATACCCTGCACATCGTACTCGAAGCTCTCCGTCGCCCGAGTTCTCAAATATAGCAGTAAAAAGCGAGTGGATCTCGAAGTTCGGTGATCCGATTCGTTGGGATATCAACGCTACGGTTCCGTTCTTCAAAGAAGCCATCTCCCACTCAGAACGATCCCTTGCACATACCTAGCAGAACGGATGTGCGCGGTCTAGCTTGTACTACCAAGTCCCGCGTGATCTTTTCGGAAGGGAAACTGGGAGACTGTCTTGACCGCTTACTCGTGCGTTCTAGTGGGTAGTTCGAGTGAAGATTTCTTTGAAATAGAAATTGATTTGGATGTGCTTCCTGTCTATGCCCTCCAGTGAATTGAGTGATTAGGAACGTTGAGGAATGCCGGAACCCCTATCCGCTGCTGTGGGGAGGGCTTCCAAAGGCTCTCTTCACATGCTCGTATTCGGCAAAGCCGAGGGGAGTTCATCGTCCGTTCACCATCGAGTACATACATCGAACCCAAATAGCACGTTTGCCTGGCCAAATTCCTCGTCCTCGAAGCTCTTTGAATTCCGTCAAGATTGCGACACACTTGGAAAGCATCGAATTAGTGAGCTTGGCCTATATACATGTAGACCTTCGTTAGTATTCCAAATCTCTCTACGCGCAATCCGTGAGGTTTCGGAGACTTGTTGAAAAGTCTGCAAGTGCCAGGTGCGAGCAAGAGGCGGCTATTCCCATGCTCAATGCATCTTGGGTGTAAAAGCCTGGATTATCCCAGGTTATTGCACCTGTAGGTACGGCTACATTAGCACCCCTACTCTGACAATATGGAGAATGAGAAGATACCCACCTTTAACGGATTGAAAACGACTCAGATAGGCGGCATTGACCAACGGTGCTTTCGGGGCGTGGTGGAACGGGTACAAGAAGCAAAGCATGAATATGGTAGCGGAAATGAAGTCAGATTATGGAGGATGCTAGCAAAGCTGACGACGGCTCGTCAACTACGCTCGCCCATTTTTAAAGATAACAGACTGAACTATTTTTCACGCATATATATGATCGGTAGGCGCCTAATTCCAAAGAGATCAAAGCGCTGCCGCTTGTATCTATCTTCGAATTATTGCCATAGGTTGCGGTGCTCGGCAGCCGCGACTCCCAGTCGATCTCACGCTCAGGTGTCTTCGCCTCGCCGTTCTCAATTCATACCAATCCCGTTCTTGTCGCATCCGCATATCATCAATCTCGCTCTGTCAATGTGCGATCTGCAGCGTATAACCCCCTCAAAGCCTAGCTCTATCACTAATGCCCACCCTCTCCAGAAGGGACTGATAATTATTCACCCTCCACCCACGTTCGCTCCTTCGCCTCTGGCTTGTTGAGGTATCTACGGCCTTCCGTTCGTTTCTCAGTCCATCAGGATGTACGTATGATGCTGTGAAGTATATTCATTTTGCTGGACTAACTAGAGGTTCATTCACTACACGAGGGTTGAGCAAACGGGAAGGTCGGTATGAAGAGCGGGGAATGCGAGGCGTTAGTGACCACGATGGAATCAACGAGCGTTAGTGAGCCCAGTACGAGGTGCTGAGAACCGACGAAGTTCAGATATACGTTCTGAGAGAACGCCAGCGCAATCTATTCGGAAGGGGAGACCGATATGATACGCTGCAGGGCTTCTGGGAGGACAGCGTGTTAGCTGCATAGATCTTGGATGAGTTAAAAATGAGTAGCGCTGGCAGCCGAGATTGACAGGCGGGGGATCCGGTGGGTAATCACCACCCCATGGCACAAATGTCGTGAGGACGAAGGGGGGATGAAGGTGATCAAAATTGGTGGGGGCGATATGTCGAGTTGTAATCGTGAGACCCCGAACAGCGATGCATCGGCGAGTGGGTGGGGGAGGTTGAAGGTTTCGAAGTCTTGAAAGGAGAGACGCAGCGTCCTGTTCGTGGTTCACGAGGGTGTGGGGTCGCGAACGTTGTGGGAAGGTGGGAGGTGAAGTCGGGTCTCCTGGGTGCGAATTCGGGAAGGGAGACCCCGAGGTACGGTTGGAAGAGCTCTAGGGGTGCGCGATAGTAACGACGAATGCGCGGTTACGCCGATCGAGCGTCTTACTGGCATTCTGGAGCTGCGATAGTCCGTTTCGGATGTCTGTGAGGGGATTGGAGATGAATGTATGCGCGATGAGATGGAGAACGGAGAGTAAGCGCGAAATGAAGAGATAAAGAGGTAAGAAAGACTCACCGGGAGTCTGAGAGCGCCATTAAAGAGGTAGAGGCGAGAGGCAAATGGAACGACGGACAAGGAGGCGAGGGTCAGTAGGAACAGTGCAAGGCGACCGTTAGGGTGACGATGTGACTTTGAAGCGTCGCTCCCGCACTCTGAGAGTCCACGGAAGGATACTCCCAGAGGTTGAGGCTACAGGGACGTCCCAGTGGCCTTCGACATCCTCGACAATTTGAGGATGGTCGCGCTAGGCACGACCGCGCCGTCTACGCGTTTCCGATCCTAAATTAAGATACTGGGCTCTCAGAAATGATATAAACCAAGAGACGGGGCTCACCGATGCTTCGAATTCGACGAGCAACCGAATCTTAACCTCTAATCCGTCGATGGTTGCGGTCCAGGATGAAGATGCGGGGAAACCTCGGTCTCGGGTGACTAACCCCGTTGGCGTTGGTCATATTTGGCGTCGATGGCGATGGCTTCTGGACCCAGGTTTGACGCCCATCGTGCTCACCCTGTCTTCATCCACCCCTCCCTGCCTAGGTGACTACTCTATCCCGCCTCTAGACGTACCTCGCAGGCTTGACCTCAACTCCTCTGTGAGGTTCGCTCACCACGACTTCGCAATCCACAGCGCGGCCATGCCTTATCAGCTCTGCCTGTACTGATCATGAGCGACTCTCTATCGGCGTCCTCTCTGTATCGACAACTGGATCCCCTTGACGGGTAGATCCAGGGCGGTTATATCTAGCTCGTAATTGTCTGCCCATGCTCATGTGCTCGATCTCCACCAGAATGGGGTGGAAACGATGGATGGAACCCAACACCGGCAGTCGGCAGGCTCACGAGCAGGAAGAGGGACACATCACCGGATCGTCGAGTAGGGGCAATCTGGTGGATGCGAGACTCAAGAAAAGACAATGTAAGTTGTGCGCTCTTTGTTTACCCTCAGCTCCTCCCTCTTCCCGCTTCCGCTTCCCCCGTTTTTCATCCAGTCATTTCACCCATGTCTCCCTTCACCCAATACACCTTATTTCACCAGTCCTGAGTTTGCCTCACTTCGTACCCTAATTCTTTCGGGACAACTCGTGCGGTATCCTTTTATCCTCCTCATTTACCTGACATCCCCCTCCTCTACCTAGACTCTTCAATTCTTACGTGCACTGAGAACATGGGCATCAGCCGTGCCAAGGCATAGCCCCGCAGTCATTCCGCAACACCCGTGGTTGGAAACGAAGTTCATTGGCGAACCTAGATCCTCGCCCCTGCAAACCCATATGCATCCTTCACCTGGTAAGTCCCTTCATCCGCCCTTCTACCCCTTTGGCAACCACATATACGTCGAGGAGCTTCCGCAGATGCCTCCTGGCAAATGACCGAGCTCCTCTCTGCCTCATTCAGTCACAGTCTGGGCGGTATCGTCCCTACTCCGCTCTCGATTCCTTCTCCACAGCGTGGCGCTCATCACCCCCACTTTCACAGATATCACAGTGACCTATGACAGTCGAAGCGTGAAGGGGTAGGTCATGAGGTAGCCGGCCTCGATCTTCAATGGAAGCCGGAGCTTGGAAGAAGTTCATAGCCTCAAGGGTTGTTTGCGTCAACGTAAGTCCATCCGTTTGACCCTCCGTTCGATTTAGTTTCGTTCTCGATGTTCATCATACAACGTCCTTCCACCCTGGACTTTTCCTGAGCGCACGCAGACACTGACTGATCCCCCATAGCTCAAGCAACAGCGTATCGTCAAAATTTTCTCCCCTACTTCGACGACTGAAGCTCTCCATCCTCGCCTCTCAGTCTTTCCGACCTACAGGACTTCCTGAACCCTGTCCTCGCGGATGTACGAACTCCAGTCTGGTCTCCAGGTCTTTCTCCACCCTCCACTCCCCGGCGATTTTTCACCACCACCGCCATCGTCAAACGAACATCATCCAAAGCCCAGGTTTACATGGTCTCTCGATGCCCCATTGTCGATCCGAAGCGGCCCTGTCGACTCCCTCCTGAAGACAGTCTCCGCAGGACGTTCCACGTTCGATGAGCACTGTCCTGGCGATTGGCCTCTCTGTCATGGGCGACGTTGAGACTGTCGAGGAGCGCACGTATTCGTGATCACTGGCCTCGGTGACCATATTTCTATTTTTTGGTTTTGTTGTCCTTCCCTTTCCCCACCTCTTGTCCAAGCTTTTGGTACTATCTTTGCTAACCGGTCGCGGCCCTGCGCCTCGTTGTACTCCCCTCGCTTCTCCCTGCTCCTCCTTTCGGTTCCAATTCCTATTTTGCATTTATATTTGGCGCCGAACGCTATATGCGTTCTTCCTTCATCCTAAACCCTTCATGTCTCACCAGTTCGCTCCTTCTTCTCATCCCTCCTTTATGGACTGTTATCGTTTTGTATTTTCGCATCCTCATATTCTGAACGAATGCTATTACGTCCTTCTTCTTGCGAACATCGACATTTCTTTGGCTATCGTTATCCCAAATGGTGACACTCCTTGCTCTCAGGTCTGTTGGTTTCGCTTCTCTCTTTCCATAGCTCAGACGTAGACTCGGCGGCGCTCTCGTGGATGGAACGAGCCTCCCGGGACTTGGGAGACCAGACAGAGCACCGATTCGAGTCGCTGTGGTCGTACCCAAGCAGAAAGCTTCGCCCTCTCGCCGTTTCTGTTCTGGAATTCCCTTTCGTCGAATCCCCGTTTACGACTGGGGCTTTCTGAGGTTTTGCCTCCCCGGATATTGACCGGATACGCTGGAGGTGTACGCGAAGCATGGCCTGATGCGTGGCTGCCCTTGACGCCGTCCGATGAGCAAAATCATATATGGCGGGCGTTCATCAGGGCCATTTCACTGGCTCAATCGATCGCCCAACTCCCTTCCTCTTCACGTCCATCGGGGCCATCACGTACCACTGCCGCATATTGCGGTTCACGGACCACAGGGATTACGGCTGTCTCTACGCTTCGCTGACTTCATATCCCTCTCCGTGGACTCTCCCCTCACTCGCCGTTCCTCTCTGACCTATTTTCGGAACGCAACCTTATTTTCAACCCACGTATCCCTTTGACGAATTCCACTAGCGATTATTTTGGACGCCGTACCCTTCTGAACATCACGCACACCCCGATTTCGTTCGCACTGCCATTTTCTCATTCAAGCTCGACACCTCCGCTGACAGTAGCGAACACCCATCATCAGAGGCACATCCGGACGAGCCCCAATGCAATATTTCAACTCCGGAAAGTGGCCCTCGACGGCCCAAGCAATAGAAGAGCTAATGCCAGTCGAAATGAGAATAACACACCCTGATTGAAGGACAATGGCCCAAACCTCATTACGGGTTCACAAATGCTGCTGGTTTATCATTAGTGCCATCCACCATACGACCTCTTGGTCATCCCACATAAGCAATATGACTACCGCAATTACTCCGATTGCCACAAATCCTGGCAGCCATCCCTTTCACAGTGCTCTGCCTCCCCGAAGTCGATGAGGCAGAGTTTCCCGGATGGATTCCGCACCACATTCCGGGCAGCCAGATCGTGATGATGCCATCCGCTTCTGTGAAGAGTTTGTATGACCGTCTTCTCGAGTGTATCTCTGCAAATGAATCAATTCTGAGATCGCAGAAGGCTAGATCTCCGACGTACTGATCTTCTTTTGTTATCTTGGCCAATCGAGTCCCCTCATTCGAGATGATTAAGAATGGCAAGTCGTCACCGAAGCACTTCCCGCGGGCAAGCAGCCGAGGAATGCCCGAACCTTGCAGCCCTGCCCACTCGCGGTAGAACGATACCTCCTTCGAATAGGATTCAGGATTGAGTATAATCTTAACAATGATCTTTGCCAGATAGAAGACATATGTCTTTCCTTGCTCCGACTCGTGACAGGCATCGGGATGCGGAAGGCACATGTCAAAGGGAAACCGAACCCACAACCCTCTATTCGTTGCATCAGTCTCATCGATTCCGCTGAAGAATTAGAGACTCACCCAGACTCCACAATGAGCCGCCGACCATTAGGAAGCTGGACCGCTCTGAATCGAGGGATCTTGGTCGTGGCTACCAATAACGAAACAGCTACCTGGTGAATCGCATTGCACAACGTAGCCCATAGCCGCATCAACGATGCAATGTAATGGCCACCACCAGCTAGCTGCTCACCAGAGGTTAAGAGAAACCCACGGGCCTGCTCGACTTGTGCTGCACACTCCGAAGCCCACATCGTCGAATAGCTTGAATCAGCATTTACCAATACTGCCAGGGTCCATGCTGCAAGGACCTCGACAAAGCGAAAACCGTTCTCCAGATGATTGACAGCCTCTGGCCCTATCATAGTCGCACAAAGTCAGCAGAAGGTGGTATGCGCGCAACCTGCATTACACTTACAGATACTGTGAGCTGGCTCGGTAGCCGCTATGACGTTCTGAAACACAACCAGGTCCATATTCCTATAGGCGCTTGGATAAAAATGCGCCGGGTAAACGACGAGTCCGCCTAGAATGGGCTGTCGGGCTGTTGTATCCCAGTGCAATCGCATAATCTTTAAAGCTTCGATGCTATGCTTGGCCATCTATCGCGTACATAAGAAATCGTCCGGGAGGTATGAACATGGAACAGGGTGAGGGAGACCCACCTGGTGCCCGATCGCCATTCCGTTTTCATTCCCGCAAACACGTAGTCCGACGTTCAGGACATCCGGGTGCCCACAAGAGCGAGGCGTCTTGGATTCCAACACTGCGGCCTCAACGATAGCGCCGCTGTCCAGAGTGCACTGTACAGCGACGTCAACATCCCCACGCGCCTGACTTGGTTTGTCTGACTGGGTAGACCATTGAGCTTCGAATTCCACTTGGCTTCCGCGACTCCAGATGGCGAGAAAGATGTCGATTATAGGTGCAATGATAGTTTTTGTGGTCAGAGGTTCGTTGGCAGTTGTGACAGAATGCTTCAGCATGAAATGGGACAAGATAATGAAGAGGGGTCCTGTAATCTCGACCTCTAGATTAAGAGCGTCCCGGGTTAAGAATAGTTCTGCCTCCACTGTCGAGCGACGGACGGTAGCGTTTCTTGCCTCGTGTACAGTCAGGGTGTTGCAAGAAGGAGGGGTTTGACCGCAGGTGCGATCTACCATCTTCCTATCGCAGACAAGGGCGACAAGACGGAGAATCATCCAGATTGGCTTTTTCGTGCCCATCCACGCCGTGATGTCGCGAGGTATTTGGAACCCGTTACTCCGTGACAAGACATCATCGAGATCGTTGACAGGGGAAGACTCAGAGTTAAGGACATCCGTCGTGCTTGCACTCATGACGGGATGGTGGTGGTTGAAGAGAAATGGGAGTCGACACGTAATCTGGGTTGGTCGAACGCGAGCTTTCAATCTCCGTGATCTTATCTTATCTCGATTGGCGCTCAGTCGTGGTGGAACATGCTGACGAGGTGTGGCAAACTGACGCTATAAAAACGGAAATATCAGAGGTGCAATGCCGTGATGTGGGTGTTTGCAGTCTCCGCTGACAGGGAATTGACGCCTTTCATAGCGCAGTCCAGATTAGATTCCGCCGATGTCAAAGCGTGAATGGTAGGTACATCTGGAAAAGGATGGACGACTTTGTATTGGCCTCTGGCTGCTATCATGTACCTTCTGAATAAAGGAAAAAGAAAGGTATATACAGGTCATCAAGGAAATGCAGAGGCGAGTTCATTCCCATTGATAGACCACGTACGATTAAACCCAAGTCTCGCGGCATTCGAAGAAGGTGGAGGCAGTGGACCCATACCCCTCCCATCTATTGTGTATGGGTCCCTCGAGATCTCCGAACCGTCCTACCGAGAACACGCACTGCACAGACGCCCTAGAGCCAAGTTTAACATAAAAGCTCGGCATCCAAATCACAGAAGTGTTCCACTCACCTACGACGGTGACTTCCCATCCCTAATCTCGTTCCACAGTCTCTACTTTGTGCTGGACGCGTTGTTCCGGGATAACAGGGGTCAAAGAGAGCCTATATAGCCCGCGGAGGCGAATAAAAAGACAATTCTGGAGATGGGGAAACGAAGCGAGGATCGAGGTACGCGCGTGGAGTAGGAATCGATGGAATGCGATGGATATCAGATTAACCTCGATTAAGCAGATGTTAAGCTCACCATCGTAAGGCCTCTAGGACGCCCGTTCACCCCCAAAAGAGGGCACCTTTCCTATGGGAGAGAGCTGAAGGTTAGTTCCATGCTAGGAACTTCGAGCGGAGTGCGCACGCATTGGGCTGCGTACAGCGAGAATAAGTTGGTACCAAGTCGGTGCGTCTCTTTACGGGTTAGTCTCTCCCGTGAGTGCACTTCTAGATTCCTTACAGCTCCAAAAAATGAAACAACGAGCTGTACCGACCAAGGCGAATCAAAATTTGGTCTTGCACCCAACGCGAAGACCTAGCCTACCTCAAGGGCGGATCCTCTGCACCTACGCTGTACACAACGTGGAAGGTCAGTACCATGCTTGTCTTTGACGAGATCGGACGCAAACTTACCTATATCACGCCCTCAGTACTTCCTAGGTTCCTTTGATCTTCCGACACTCTTCCAGACTCGGATGCATGCGGTTCTGAAGGTCTATGAACCGAATGGAGGCGGTCGGCATCTCTCCATCATGCCAATCCCCTTATCTTGCAGTTCTCCAACCTCCCTACCTGATGTCAACCCAGGACGACGGGTCGAATGTCAGCACGAAGCCGTAGGGTCCATCGGAGACGTTACACCTCGATGGGCAGGTTCTCCCCGGAGCGCCAAGGTTATTGGACGAGACCCCGTCAGAACCGATGCTCGTACTCGTAACCACAATCCTCAACCTGAAGTGCGAAGGACCCAGTCCTAACCCTGCTAACCTCAGTACTTTCGTTCACGACCGAGGTGGAATGCTTACCTTTGAATTTCTTCACCTGCCGTAGCGCTTCGACCGTCTTCCACAAGTCGTCGTTTCTGTGCTCGTTTCTGACTCCAGCGGAACAGATACCTGAGGTGCTTCAAATCAAATCGGTTTCATTTGTCTAGTTAGGCTTCTATTACATTGGGCAACGGGGTTTGGAAATAGGGGAGGCGGGTATCAGGAGCGCATGCAGAAGTAATTGGCTCGATATAGTGGGTGACCGAGGAATGCCGGGGGTTGGGAGTCGGCCTGGAACCATGGATTCGGGTTCGCTCGCTAAGACGAGGCGCGATCGCTGTGGAGGATGGAAGTCGAGCGCTGAAGGCGGTTGGAATTGGTGCGGGCGGTATGTCGGTTTGCGAGGGGGAGACCCCGAACGGTGACTTGTGGGCGAGTGGATGGAGGAGGTAGAAGGTTTCGGAGTCTTGAATCGACGGGACCCGTGTTCCATTCGCGGATGTCGAGGGTAGGCGAATGTGAGAGTTGTTAGGGTAGGGGGATGAGAAACTGGGGTCCCGGCCGGGAACGTGCGATGGGAGGACTTGGAGAACGAGCGGCCCGTTCCCGAGAGTACCTGAGCGTGAGGGAAAAGGCGTATTCAGGCCCATGGAAGGGCTTACTGGCGTGCCGAAGCTGGGATAGTCCGGTTTGAGGGTCTGCGGGGAGATTGGCGATTAGCACATGAGGAGAGGGATAGAGAGCGGGAATTGAGAGCGGAATCGACAACGTAGATAGTATAGAAGGCTCACCTGCAGTTTGAGGGCAAAGTGAGAGGGAGATGGGCGATAGGGAGACGAGACGAGGGAGGAGGAGGAGACGATTGGCGGGATTCGGACGAGGCGTCGTTATGGCGCAGGATGGGACCCAGACCGTGCCATAACCACGTTCTATAGACATGTCGAGAGATGCCGCTGAGATGTCAGGCTACTGGGACATCTCAGTGGTCGTCGACGCCCTCGCCAAGTTTGGCAGGCTCCCAGCGGGCACGATTGCGCTGCCCGGGAGTTCTGGAGTCTAAACCGACAAAATGAGCTGTCAAATATCCGGACGATCAAGATAAAGACTCACCTCAGCCTTTCAATCGGCGCTCTCTGCGTGCCCAGCCTCTAACTCGTCGTCGGTGGTGGTTCAGGACGACGGG
>JANDKE010000112.1:0-38387 GCA_027627275.1 Coprinellus aureogranulatus
GCTCTCATTGTCCTTTCCATCGGCCGTCGACGTTCGTTGACTCTGTCTTGCCATGCGTGTCGTCGCTGTTCCGTCTCGATACTCTTCCTTATTTCTCTTTCGCCTTCTCTTTGTTCGTTTGTCTGTTCCCTTCCTCTCTCTTAACCGGCCTACTCGAACCGCGTTACTGACCAGCCACTTCCTACAGCCCCACCAAACACAGCAACAGCCCCACCAACCGCCACCCCCGGGGGTTCTCATGGTACACCGGGCTCACAGCGCCTAATACGAGTCTCGCGGGTCATACGCCCCGTCCGGGGGGTAAACACCCTGCTACGTTTGCGGAGATGGGGATCCAGGGTGCGAAGGCGGAGGATAAGGATTGTGTGGTTATGTAGACGGTAGATGAGTTGGATGGATGGAGGGGGAGGGACGGGGTGGGGAGAGAAGTGTGATAGATAGAATGGCGAGGATGTGGGGGAGTACAGCGAGCTAGGGGAAGACCGGGCATGAAGGCTGCGTGCGTGAGGTCGGGACAGGGAGATGTTGATATGAGGGGTGATCACGAAGGGTGGATAGAGGGATGGATGGACGGAAGAAAGAAAGAAAGAAGCATGTTTAGAGAGTGAACGTGGATGCGGAGGAGTAGAAGTGGAGTGGAGGGAGAGGAAGACCAGGGTGCCGGACGGTAGCCCTGTTATGCTCGATTATAGTCCCGATTGAAGGACGGATGGATGGAACGTGTTTTGTGCTGGATGGATGGATGTATACCATGCTATGATCTCTATCTCCTCTTATATACCTTTTTGTTTCTTCATTCTGCTTTCTACTTCTGTTCTATTTATTTCTCTATGACATCTCTACGACACGTATAATACCCCTTTGATACCTCTTTCAACTCGCTTTCTGCTACAGTAGAGCGCTTACACTTACACGTACGAGACAGTGTGTCCGTCTCTTGCTTCCTTCCTTCCTTTCTTTCGAGCTTCTTCACCCCTCCCTTTCTATCTTCCTCACCCACCTTTTCGATCTTCCTCGCACTCCCTCGTTCAAGCCAGACAGCTGTGGCTTATAGGCTCACTGTACAGCGTTCGATATTCCGTTCCGTTCTTTCTCGCTTTGTGGATTGCAACAGTACTATATACCCCGGAATCGCATACATGCTTCGTCATGCCAGCCTTTGTCCATTTCATTGTCTCTCGGAACCCTGTGGATTGCACCTACGTCTGGGCACATACCGTTCGGGCTCCGGATGCCCCGATGTACACCGCTTCATCCTTCTTTCTCTGTATCAAGCACGTACTCCATTCAATCATTGCGGAGACCTGACCATCTGAGAGCCTTAGCGTTCGCGCACCGGAGACCTTACTGACTTCAACGAAGCCATCGTGGTGCATCACACAGCGGTCGAGCTCACCCAAGATTAGAAACTATCGGGTCTCCTCACCAGCCTAGGGATTGATTGCCTTCGGGTCACGCAAACCTGCCCGGCTTTCTCAGTGACTTGCCGACATTGGCCAGGCTGTCGGACTAGAAGAGAAGGCAGTAGAAACCGCCCCGGAAAACGACTTGTACATGTGCGATAGGATGAATGACCTCGGTCCCTCGTTCCAATCTCTCTTGAAGCGAACGAAACATTGCGGAGATCTCCTCAGCAGATGGCCCTCTACGCATCGAAGATGGAAACCTAGACCAACCTGCCTGCCTTTTTGCAAACCTCCGGGACTCATTCCTTTTCCGCTTCTTCAGTGCCAGAGAATGGCAGAGATTCTTTCCCATCTTCGTTCGATTCGGACGGTTGCGACGTACCGTGCAGTTCCTACTTCATTTCCCCTGACAGTCTCTCACCATGCATTTTTGATTTTTTGTTGCATCGACCCTTTGTTGATTGTAGAAGGAACCTTGGAACTACACGCTATGTTTTCCTCTTTCAGTGACCGTCCTTAATCGACACGTACAGACTCAGCGAGGTTTCGTGTTGCTGGATCTAAGCCCCGATCGCCCTGATCCTTGTAACAACTTCACTCTACGACTCGGCCATAGACCTTGGCCCTCGCCGACGGAGGACCCTTGGAGGTTACACTTATAGGCCAATGTGATGTGCCGACTGACTTGTCCGGAGACTCTATACACCTGGGAAGAGGTCAGCCTTGGACGGGCCTCAGAAGGAGAAATTCCAAATACTCACCTACGCCAATTTGCACCATGATGCACGGCGTTGGTGAGCTCGATTGTGGTCTGCGCACCACTAATAATGCGTTCGAGTAACGGAAGGCAGAGAGAAGGTCGGAATTGAGGCGGGACCCAGAGGAGGAGGTCGTCCGAACCATTGCGAATCCAGCCGTTATCGTCCATTCCAAGGCTCGATACCGAGTAGTCATGAAGGAATACCGACCCCGACCCCGAGAACCCTTCCCGAGCACCCTCCTGCTGAGCGCTCTGCACATTCCAGACCTGGATCGTTTTGTCAAGCAATCCTGACATAATCCTTTGCCCGTCAGGAGAGAAGTGAATAGAGTTGATGATAGTAGTATTTCCCAGAGGGCCTAGGACATTCTTCCCAGTTTCCGCGTCCCATACTCTGATTGTTGTATCCGCCGATCCTGACGCAATGAACTTCCCGTTCGGGGAGAAGCTGACAGCAGTGACTCCGCTGGCATGCCCCACAAGAGGCGCACCAATGGTACTCCCGGTCTGGCTGTCCCATACTCTGATTTCCCCATCCTCCGACCCTGACACGATCTTCGTACCATCTGGGGAATAGGAGACAGACCAAACCCAGCCACGATGCCCATCCAAAGGACCCAGGACCATCTCCCCAGTCTCCCCAGTCTCCACATCCCACACCCGCATTGTCTTGTCGGTTGAGGCAGAGGCGATTCTTCTTCCACAAGGAGAAAATGTAACACAATGAATGCGATCGGTGTGCCCTTCCAAAGGACCGAGGACTGTGTCTCCAGTCTTCGTGTCCCACACCCTGACTGTACGGTCCCAAGATCCAGAGGCAACCACCTTGCCGTCAGGGGAGAAGCAGACACATGTGACTCTGTCGGAATGGCCCATCATTGGTCCAACGACCGTCTCTCCCCTTTCCATGTCCCATACCCTAAGTGTCCTGTCACTTGACCCCGACACAAGTCTCCTCCCATCAGGAGAAATGTCCACAGACTCAACCCATCCCGTGTGCTTCCACAGAGGGCCTATGACCGTTTGCCCTGTCGTTACATCCCACACCCGAATGGACCCGTCAAAGGACCCCGAGACAATCCGTGTCCCATCAGGCGAAAAGCGGACACATCCAATAGAGCCATTATGCCGCTCGAGTGGCCCTTGCTCTGTCCGAATCGTCTCTGTATCCCATACCCTGACAGTGTTGTCACCGGACCCCGAGACAACCCTCTTTCCACCTCCGGCGAAGCAGACAGAATTGACTTGTTGGGTGTGCCCTTGAAGAGGCCCGATGACGACCTTCCCAATTGATATATCCCACACCCTGACCATCGCGTCCAAACAGCCAGAGACCACGGCTTTCCCGTCAGGAGAAAAACAGGCTGATGGCACTGAGCGGGGGTGATATAAAGGGCCATGGACGATCGACCCAGTCTTAGCATCCCATAACCTGACTGTTCCATCATCAGACCCGGATGCAAGCGTCTGGCCATCAGGCGAGAAGGTGGTGGAGTGGATCCTATCGGTATGCCCTTTGAGAGGCCCAAGAATGTTCTCTCCAGTTTCCACACCCCATACCCTCACCGCTCCATCCGTACACCCATATACTATCCTTCCATCGCGCGAGAAATCAATTGACATGACTAGGCCATCACCTAAGTTCAGAGGGTTAAGGATGGATTTGCCAGTCTCCAAGTCCCACACACGGATGGTGTCCCCGGACGCCGATGCAAATCTTGTCCCATCGGCAGGGTCGAAACGGACTGATTTGACCGCACCAGCATGCCCAGTCAGAGGGCCTTGGACTGCCTTTCCACTCTCCGCATCAAATAACCATATTTCTCCACCCCAACATCCAGAGGCAATTTGAGTGCCATCAGGGGAGTATTGGACTGACGTGACCATGTTGGTATGCCCCTCTAGGTCAAGGCACAATTCCCCACTCCAGACGTCCCACACCCTGACATGTCCATCATGACACCCCGCTGCGACCCTGTTTTCATCGAGCGATATGGCGACACTCCACACTGCCGAAGGCGCATCCATAACTTTGCAAGTTCTACTCGCTCTCGTAAGTCCTGTCATCGTTATCGTTGGAATAGAGCGGAACTCGGGCACTATCCAATCTGATGAGCCAAGTGTTGCCTCGTAAAGTGGTAACGCTGAGAGGTATAAGTGTGGGGCGCTGTGGCTGATAGGGGTGGCGAACATCCGCCAGAAGTCTGAGATCCTACTCAGCAAGATCTTCAGCTCGTCGAGCGTCGCAGCTTCCTACATAGATGCTGCTCAGAGTGGCTGCAGCTACACAAGAAAGGTCACATTACCTTTGAGATTTGCCACATCATCCTTGCATAACGAGTATCGCTCTCCACACTCAATGCTTCGATCCAAAAAAGCCACTTCTCTTTGAGGAACTCCTTGATCTGGCTTTGCAGGATGTCTGAGATCGGTTTGGCGCCGAGTGTATGGTCGCCCCATGCTGTGCAGGCGTATGCGAGGTCGGATCGGAGAGAAAGTCGACTAGGCTGTTCGTGGTTGCTCACATACGAAGTTGTTGCGCCCGAGACGCCGAAGTACAGTCCTTTCTGATCGTCGTTCAGAAGCTTGATACAACACTCGAGAACCATAGTATGAGCAATTGCCCTCTCCACCATCCACGGGGGTGCTATTGATGTTGCCTGTGCCATCAGAAAGTCGATGAATGAGGCATGGTATATCGAAATTGTGCCGGTCTCATCGCTACCTCTGGGCATTTTCACCACCGAATGAAGGCTCCGCAGAATCTCTTGGATGCTTGACGAATCCCGTTGAAGCAGGCCAGCGTATTGTGTGACCGTCAAAGGACGAAGAGCAACTACAAGCAAAGAGAGGCAAGAGTTCAGATCATCCCTCTCCTCGTTTTCGAGAGGCTCGGTAACCCTCTTGAGAATATCGTGATAGAGCTGGTAAATCCCAACTAACCTGGGAGCATCCGCACTGCCAAGCATCTGGAATCGCTTGATTCTGTTACCTGCCTCGTCGTCGATGTAGCGTATCATGGTGGCAGCGACGATAAAAAGGGTCCCAGCATGCTCCACAATATTTTGAACCTCTGGAGGCGGCCAGCAATGCCCATACTTCTGTCGCAATGGTTCGATATTCCATAGTTCCCGGTTTACATACAGCTCAATATCAGCACGGACAACACTGCTTTCGATGTCGTGGAGACGAAGCGAGTGTCGCAAGGAAAGGTATGGCAGAGATTCTAGCTGGTCCCGAATCGCTGCCTCCGGGCGGCTGGTGAAGAAGATCTTGAGTGGGAACACCGGGGAATTCCTCAAGATGGCCTCGAAGAATTCCCTGAGAGCACGCCGGTTTCTGCACTCATCGACGGCATCCACACACAATGTCACAGGGATCTTGCTGTTGCTGAAAGCCTTTTCACCGGGACTAAGCACAAGAAGCTGATATTGCTTTTCGAGCTTCATTGTCAGTGGATTCTGGCTCCCTCTCGTGAGAGTTTCGAGGATTATCGCAAGTGCATCGCCGAAAGCCGGATGAGCCTCTGCCAGACACTTGGCCAATGACGGAATAATGAGATAAATGTCGCTCAGATCTTGGTCGGTTACAGAACAGAAGAAGCTTGCTCCAAGAAGACCACGGTTGACTAATTGTGAGCAGAATGTCTCCGAGACAGCGGTTTTTCCTGTTCCAGCACCTCCGCTCAGCCAGAAGGCGTGACCAGAGCTGGGGATTTCGGCCCAGGCCAATAGCTGAGACAGAAGGCCGATGCGAGACCCCGGAATACACTCGGGCCTTCTCGTTCCATTACTGAAACCAAAGTAGCTCACGTTACCAAGCTTCTTGAATAACTCTGGTTGTGTAGCTTTAGCGAGAGCTCACGATTGCGACAAGGTCACTCACCGGCTTTGCGCAGCTCGAGCACACCCTCATGAATGCTTTTCATACCTGCGTGAACCTTACGTTGCTCTTCGACTACCGGAAGAGTAAAATTCCAGTGAGCTTATGTATCAAAGAGCTCAGGGTGAAGTACTGACTGTAATGACCCTTGAGCCAGTCGATATCATCGACCACTTGTAGAATAAGGGTTTCGCCCCGAACGGCAACATCAAGCTTGTGATTTCGTGTTAAAGCGAACCCCATGGTTTGTGAGTGACATGACCATACCATCGAGATTTCAATGGCAAAGTTGACCTCCCTCACCAAGCGCGACACCTCCTGCTTCTCTTCATCAGTAAAGGTCGTTTGCTCCTTTCCGGAGGGACGAATTTTCTCTTCCAGCCTCTTTGTTAGATCCTGCAAGGTTTATTCACATCGCGTGGGCTCCTCGAGACCCAGGGCGACAATGTCAAATAGGATTTGGCGTACCGTTCAAGTCCATCTCGTCGATCCTTGATATCTTGTGAAGCATCCTGGGGGAAAGACCCCAGGATAGCGTCGAGAACTCTGACTCTGTCTTCCAACCTCTTGAAGTCTTGCTGTTCATCACCGATGACCTGGTACGGCAAAGGGTCGGTTTACGGTGCTGACGGTGAGTGTGGAACACTTACGTCTTTCATCTGTAGGACAGCCTGAAGTGGTGCAACCAAGAGCGATCTGACTAAGTCTAGTGAGAGGATATAGTCAGCATCGTGCGCATTCTGCCAGTCTGTGTATAACACGGCTCACCATTGTCCACCTGCAGAGAAACGTTATCAGCGTGGTGAATTGTCGTAACTGGTCCCTGGTTCATATTCATTGTGTTGACTACCCACCACAAAATGTCTTTTTTTCAGCACTGACACTATTCTCGAAGTAAAAAACAGCCCACTCACATGTGTCCCCATAGTGTCGATGGGAGATGTTCCGTTCGTGTGCAGATGCAAGTGATAATACTTCCGAAGACTGGGAAGGTACTGCTGCAAGCGCTGCTTCGGTGCTGAGAAGGCCACCGGGATGCGATTCAAACGTGTTGGCAGAAGCTGCCTCGGACAGCAATGGAGAAGCGAGAGGAAGCACAGGGACGATGGCGGTGATCCGATTGACTTCAGCCGGATCAGGAGGCTCGACCTCCGCTGAAGTCGAAGCAGGGACATTCACAATTCGCGCGGGGACTCCAGTGTCATAGTCGTCAAGTGGGAGCGGGTTTGTGCTGTGGGGCGTTGGCGGAGAGATGTTCAGGGCAGGGGGAGGCTGCGGTTCCGCAGATAGCGCGATTTCCATGGCAATGGAGCCGTCAGCGCAAACGGTCCTTCCCTCAACACTCGTTTCGTCTCCACCGAGATCTGAGTTGGATGCCGTGTCGCTGTGTTCTGGGGGTGCTGTAGATGGACCAATGTCCGCAGGGCTGTCAAGCGCTCGTTCGAGGGTCTCGCCGATAGCAGGAACCTGAAGGACGTGGGCGGTGAGACCCGAGGCACGGTGCGTATTAATGCTTGTCTGGGGATCCGGTGCATTTGACAATTGCGATGAGCTGGTATGACGGGGTGGGGACGACGAGCGCGATCCTGGATTCGAGCGGAAGAGCCTCTTGAAGAGTTCCTTGATTCGCCGCCTGACCGATGGCTTGCCCTCCGTGGAAGACATTGCTCTGCTGGAGGACGGCAATATGCGACCGCTTTCCAACGAGGGTGTCTAGGTGTCTAAGAGTGCACGACGGAGAGGAACACTCACCCTGTCACACTGATGGGTTACGAAAGTGGCAACACATTCTCAAGCTATTGATCCATGGCAGTGTAAGGCGCCTAATTCCAACCCCATGGCTAGTAGGCTTGGGCAAAAGGTGTTTCGAGATCTGCTCTAGATTGCCTCACACTGGAGAAGTGGACATGTGAGAAAACTGCAGAATGCGCGCACGTCCTCACGCCAGACTCGGAGCAAGGTCAACGTTATAGCGGAGGGGTAGCCAGAGGACAATGTAATTTACAGTCATGCAGCTACACGGAATTTTTGCCAGCCCTTGACGTTCGAATTCGATGCGTGAAGCGGGGTATTCGTCTACGTAGCTCGACTTCTTTAAACATATCAGCGACGGAGGGGCTGGTGTATTGAACGCTGACATGGGCAACGTGTTACATGCTACATGCAAGGCGGGCGACTCGCGGTTTCTAGGGGCCATGGGAAATGCGAGATAAGCATCAGGGCGAAACCACATGCCCGACGCTATGTAGAACTGCGATTAGCACAAGAGGTCGGAGAAGACGCCCAGAGCAGAAGAACTCACAGCATCGCCAACACTATTCGCAGCGCCACCGCTCGCGAGGGTAACGGAGTCGTCTCCAGCCCTCCTGCTATCATTTGAGTTCTGAAATCTGACACTCCAAGACACTGTCCTCGTATGCAGCACGCAAAAAGGGTACTTCTGGGACTCGGGTGGTAGCCATGGCTGTTAGGCGAGCGATTCGGAGGTTCAGAAGTTCTGGAACGACGGTCTTCCCGTTTTCTTTTTGTGGCGCGATTTCATCATCTTCGCTCCTCTGGCAGAAGCTCCGGCGTTTTGTAGACGGGGCGGAATCGGTCTCCTACAGGCAGAGAAGTCAGGACAGGTTCCACGCAATCAACATGCAGTGTCACTTGAGATCATGGAACGAAAGGGGTGTATTCCAGTAGGAAGAAATGGGAGGTTTGGCGGATGCATCGAAAGTGTGTGAACCGGAACACACGGATAGAGGGAGGGTTTGTGGTGATCCGGAAGCGGTCGACGTTGAGCGGATTACAATTGGGTGAGGACGTACTTTGGTCTCAGCGGTTGAATGATGCCCTGTTTCCCCAAGTCTTGGTGATCCCTTGGCAAATCGTAGGCTGAATTCGGAAGCTTGACCAGCTCGGTGAGCGCACATGCAAGAGGATTGGCCAATGGCGGTGGCCTCCAGGCCCGCTTCATCCAAAAGGGCGTCGAGTACCAACCCTCCCAGCGAAAGCGCAAGCGCAAGCACGGCTTCCTCGCACGGAAAAAGACAGCAGGCGGCCGCAACGTGCTGGCACGCCGTCGCGCAAAGGGGCGCAAGTACCTCTCCCACTGATCTCCGTGCGTGCATCCTCCGCTTTTCAACAATGCCATGCTGACCCGCATGTACAGTCATTCATTGCATCACAGCTGCTACTGTATACTACTCGTAATGTGTTGCCACTACTACAACAGCCCCAATGTCAACAGAAAATATCAGACTTAAACGCTATGGAAATAACTGGGTCGCCAGCGCCGCCGTGTTCTTCTCGCCGTTGATATATGTGTATGGAGGAGAGACAGGGGAAGAAGGAGAGAACTCAAACCCTTGCTGGATGGAACTGAGGAGCGCCGAGATTGGTGTTTTGGCATTGCTCCAATCCAGATTCCTCACCTCAGGATGGAGAGGTGTGGCATAGACATCAAAGTCCTTGAGATCGTCGTCCACTCCCTGGATCACGACAGGAGCACTGACAAACAGAGGCCTCGGTCCTGGCTCCTCGACAGACTTGGCCGCGTCGGGCTCTGCTTCAGCCTGCTCCTCAACCTTCATTGCCTCTTCCTCCTCCGGGCCAGCCGGCTCAGGTGTTCGTGCAGACTCAGGAATTGGTGTTTCTTCCACTTCAACAGCCGTGGTTGTCTTGATCCTGTCAATCTCGTCGCTGACTGCCGGCTCGGGAAGCGGGATATTGGCAGGCTCAGGAGAGGGAGGCAGAGGAACCTTCGCCGCCTTCTCCGGAGCAGGCGGTGGAACGGTTTTAGTCTTGATGAGTCCATTGGTATTGGATGCAGTTCGCATAATGTTAGCCTTTGATGACTTGGACAGAACACCAGTCGACGCAGTATTGGACCTTGCTGGGGCGAAGCCAGCCTTCTTGCTGACATTGAGCGCCTTGACTTTGGCCAGCTGAGAGGCTGTGGGTTGTGTCAATCCTCCATGGACCCTCCCCGGTCGCTTCCCGGGTTCTATATTCGCACTCGGACCCGCCGTTGAAGCGTTGACCACTGTTCTACTGGGCTTGACTGGAGCGGCAGGGCCATTTTCCAGGGGCCTGCCATCCGCTCGCGTTTTCGGAGGAGGCATAGCTCTACTGGGCTGAGTAGTCGGCGGGTTCTTCTGCACGGCGGTACCNCTCGGCGCGGGTTTGTTAAGCCGGGAAGTAGGCCGCGGCATAGTGCCCGTCGTCCCCACATGCCCTTGCTGCGAAGTCGGTCGGCTGTTGGGTCGCTTGTGGGCATCGGGGCCTGTGGATTGGGAAGAGGAAGGAAGAGGAACACGGCGTGGCCCTCCGGACGAAGTGAGGGACGATGAAGTGCTCGTCGTCAACGCAGGGCGAGAGAGGGGGCGTTGAGGGGCTGCTGTTGAGGAGGAAGATGTCGAAGGGAGGATGCGGGTGCGAATGGGCTGCTTGCCAGCTTTCAGCAGATGAAGACAGCACTCTAGAGGGACCCGTGCTAGCGCCTGTAGTCTTTGCCAACGCTTGCCTCGATGACTCAGGTCGCGATGCAGGGATGGGCGCCTTCTCACTGCTCTGTCCTCGTACCGGTCTAGCGGAAGCCAGGGAAGAGCTGGGCCTAACCTCAGTTCTTGAAGGTCCCCGCTCGCGCTCGGATACGTTGCTCGATGAGGATCCTGTCCTCGAATGACCGACGGCCGGCCTCTTGCCTTTCTCCACCTCCNTCGACGCCGTTGCCAAAGAAGCAACCGATTTCATTTTCGCTAGCGTCTTGCTGGAACTCTGACNGACAGATGGGACCGTCGCCTTGACGTCCAGGTACTTTCGAATNGTGGGGGTTAGGGGAGCAGTGAACCTATACGCAGAAGACGTCAGNCAAGGCTNTTNAAGAAAGAAAATCATNGAAACACACTTGTCAACACGGGAAGGAAGTAGCAGCTTGTACGCTCCGAATATCTCTCGCCCAACTTTGCGCACATCGGCGTTGGCATCCCTCGCCGTCTTGCGNATGAGAGACTCTATTTCGCTCGCGCGACTCTCCCTCTCAACATCTGGAGGGTTGCAGCACTTGAGATATGCNAGAGCTGCCTCCGCCGAGATCAGCCTCATCGTCACTGACTTTTCTTGAATGTGATGCAGGAAGTATGGGAGGAGGAGCACAGAGTGAGTGACTTGGACAATGTGGAGAATGCANGCTTTTGCTCTGTTGATAACGACCTTGTTGGTTCGCCCTGTGAGAGACATGAGAGTCGGAAAGAATGTTGAGAGGAGTGGTTCAAAGTCTGCATCGCATGTAGCGGCCACGGTGTCGATGAGGTCGAGGGCGGCGGACGAGAGACGCGTGCGTTCGGAAAGGAGGGCATTATTTATGGAGGATTGAAAGGACTTGATAGTTGCNGCTACTTCAGAGGTCCCGGTGTACTTGCCGTCCAAGCAGCAGGCCTTGAGAGCAGCAAAGCCCTTTGCGATGCGTTCCCANGTGTCTTCTGTCTCNGGCGCTGTGATATCCGCTCTATGTTTGTCTGCTATGAGNTCCATCTGGTCCAAGTGAGGGGCTGTTCATGCAGTCTGGCGCGGGACATACCTGCTGGTTCATGGAGGAACGAGTACAACGTGTTGAGCCTCGCCCAATCAGCTCAGCTGGGATCAACCGCANGTCACGTGTGCGTGTCTGAAGGGGCAAGCTTTGATCCGGCGACCNATATCAATAGTTCAGGAACAGGGGTATCCAGTGTACGACAGTGCTAACGGAAAAGCTTTTCTATCTTATCATGGACAAAGTTGAAAGGATGTTCCCANGGAGAGCTAGGAGGAGCGGGTGGGTTGAACGGTGGGCGGTCCTTGTCATCGTGGTCTTCGCTCGGGGTATATACCCTCAAACTATTTATCGCCCAGTAGGCTTCGCGGAATTGACTTGGGTTTTGGTCCACATCTGCGAGGAATATAAGGAACCGGACCGTATGAGAGAGGGAAAGCATACAGTCATTGCAAGAAGTTCTGGGGCAGCCCGAGTCGATAAANGTCCCACCAGCCCAGTCACCCTGCTCGCTCCGTCAATCCTGTTCTGTGNATAGAAANAGTGACAGGTACTTACGCAAAAGGTGAGATCAAATATCATNCGGTGGGCGTCAAAGTGCGAAGGGTAATCACATCCCCCATNCGTGAACGCNGCCTCCGGCTGACCCCAGTCNCCNCCTACCGTCAGGTACGGAGAACCCCATTGCAAATCATGGGGAAGTGAAGGGTCACCNCGGGGCCAAAACCANACCTTGATTCCAACTTCTTCGTCCCGCTGCATCGCGAACCAACCTCCGCCCCGTCTGTTCGAAGTTGGAGCCATACGAGTCATCCGTTGAGAAACGCGTTCCGCATCCCTGGTTGGAATTCGCAGCAACGTCGCAGTTCTCCGAGGTACCCATTCTAACCATCCGTCAGCCTTGCCCGAAACGGGATTGAGGTTACATACCCCTTCTGGTCCCTCGGTTCAGCCATGACGCATCCAGAGGACGTATGCAGCGTGGCAGCATTGCGGTTATTGAGATTGACACCTACAATGAGCAGGTGTGAGCCTCACACGAAATCCGAAATAGGCCAGATGGCAAACCCTCTATAATATCAATTTCTCCACCGATCGGCCATGGACCTTTGGCGCTCAAAGTCCACCAGGCCGGCCAAGTCCCGCATCCCTCGGGCATGTGAGAGAGGTCCAGCACCATAAGGGAGGCATCGTAAGCCGCGTTCGACGCAATCCTAATGCTATCCCTGCCGCGACTGTCGATGTCGACGTAGGAGTAGTCGTCCGCCTTCATGAAGAATTGGTTATCTTTCACTGCCGCATCTATTAGCATACTGTGCGGCGTAAAGAGGCCGTAAACGGTAGGAACTGACCAAATGACAAGTTCTTGGCTATCGCGGCGTTCTGGTCGACGTAATTCACTCGTCCATGCGTGGGGTCCTGAAAGGTCTCCCAAGTCCACCCATTGAAGAAATCTTCTCCGGCGAACGAATCCTTTAGACGGTATCGATTTGCTTCGGCCCTTTCAAGATAGAGTAGGAGGAGTGTGATACATCCAAAGTAGACTCCGTTGATGGTGTGCATGCCGATTCTTGACGTAGAAGGCGGTCACAAGGGTACAACCAGAGACGAAAGAATTGNCATTTCAGGGGCAGGTTTTAGGTGGCACAACACCCTAGTCCTATTTCAACCAGCACTGTCAGTCCGCCACGCACAAACATCGAATGACCATCGATCGCCCTGGATGATATCGCAATCTCCCAGGAGAATGGGATAGTGTGGCAACGAATCAAATCACTCTCCACTTCTTGAGCAGGGAGCTTACGACAGCCACCGAGTATACACCAACTTCTGTTATGTGAAGGCAGCGTACGAAAAGAGGTTACTCTGCCTTCCAAGCCCCATGACCAAATATCATCACAAACCTAATAAAGCCGAGGAGGGCGTCGCCATTCTTTCCCCAGGTCTTTCTGACTTCCCTCCTCAGACGGTACCTGCATCAGGTTGAAGATGGTCAGGTTCACCTTCCTCGCAACCGTCCTAGCGTTGGTCCCCGCGTTGGTGCTGGGGCAAACGACCACTCCTCCTCCTCTGAACACAAACACCGGAGCAGGCGCCAAAACATCCACGAGCACCACTATCAAACTCACTCCCAGTGGATCGACCACCACCACGTCGGGGATCACCGCCTTTACTGGAGGGGGAGGGTCTGTTTCCCGCTACCCCGTCCGTGTAACTTCCAATGGCGTGGTCTACATCTCCACGGCCACGATCACCCTCATTCCCGCCACCAACCGCCCCTCCGTCACCGGGTTCAACGACACGGACTGCGGCTCGTGCTGGAGGATCTCCTACGCTGGCACGGGCAGGAGCGTCCCCATTACTATCATCAACTCGGCGCCCACTGGCTTCACGCTTTGCACCGACACTCTGTTGGCGCTCACCGGCTTCAACAGGGACAATGTTCCTGACAACATTCCCGTCAGCGTCGTCCAGGCTCCTGCTTCCGAGTGCGGTCAGTAAACGGTTGTGCNAGCTTGGCANTNCCGACCTTGTGAGTATNTCGTCCGCCAATTCTATGTGATCAAGNTTNGGGTCGCTGATGGGCGCTTAACAGAGAACGCAAGCAACCACGCCCTACGGTCCCGCCCCTCCGTGTGANCTTTTNTTTTNGTATAGGTTCAGAACATAAAACAAATTAAATTGTAACATGTAACCCTGTCTTCCCTCCGGCCTCCGGATTCATAGCCTGTGTAGTTTAAATGCACTTCACTGATTGCTGACCTTGAAACCGATATCACAATGCAATCTGACATCGCCTACGCTCAATCGAGGAAACAAGACCTCNGTATGANGACTNNATATNANTTCGCACGAGCTTTCGGTTGCTTCCNNATTCNTCTTGACCANTCANNGCGAGCCAGAGACTCACAACTAAGTAAGAGTTGGGNGAGTNACCTTCAACTTGAAGTTGCTTGCCGGTGATGGACTCGGAGTGATGGGTTCCGAAGCGCCCAACGAAAATCGATGATCTCGCGTTTTGCTCTCAACCACGACTACCCTGCATGGACCACCAGCTCTCTCGAGTCCTTTCCACGAATGCNCTCCCCAATCCTCTTGAGGCTTCTACCGTCCAGTCAGGTATCAAGGACTTGACCAGCAAGATCACACATTTACGATCCCAAGTTCAAGAATTGGGCAGGTTGGAAGACGAACTCCGGCGATATCGAGGCGCGCTGTCACCNGTACGGCGCATTCCTCCAGAAGTNCTTGCGGAGATATTCCGTTATGCGTTACCATCCGTNGAAGGCGAGGCTACNGAGGGNAGGGTGGTCGAGCTGGGGCTTGTTTGCAAGGGATGGAGGGAGGCGACGTTGGTTGTGCACCGTTTTTGGAACCACCTTACCGTTAGGAAGGTTGAAGGGCGTGATCCCGAGATATCAGACTGGNTGGGCAGATCTGGGGCGCTACCGAGGACATTCCACGTGAAGTGGGANCGGTCGGCCAATGGGAATTTGTGTCGGTCCCTGGTCGAACTGCTGACACACGGACCGGAACTCCACCACCTAATACTCGAGTGCGAGGGTCCACAGTTCTTGCAGCGTTTACTCGACTCGCTGGAGGGAGTCGNAAATAATGTCTTCAACAGGATTCAAGCACTCGACCTCAACTTCGAGGATGATGCCGATTTCATCCTACACAGCGGCCAGCAACAACATCCTAAAAACTCGATTTTCTCTCGCCTACCTCCCNTCACTTCCCTTGCGCTCCGATTTCCAACTTCCGTGNCTGNCTTTGACCATANATCGCCCTTCCGCTCCGCCNACCTTGACATTCCCCAAATCCTCCTCGAGAGACTTACTTTCCTCGAGCTGAGATGTGNCTGGGACGGAGATCACATCTTTGCAATACTGCCTCACTGCTCAAACCTGGAAACTTTGGTGTTNGATACATGGGGNACAAGCTGGGGCGCTCATCTTCCTCCTGTCAGCACTGGTCATATTCCCCTGGCGAAGTTGCAAAAGCTGCACCTCCTCCNCGACTCAGAAGGAGAGTTCANTCTGCTCGGTCATATCCACGTGCCGAAACTGCATACACTTGCACTGAGTGGCTATGGGGGGTCGAGCTCGGGGTATCTCGGCTTTGTGCTTGNCCCGCCTCTAGGCNNTTCCGAAGGACGCANGCACACCATCCGCTTTCTCCANCTCTACCACTTGCAATACACCGCCTCCGGCGAGCTCATACATGTATTCAGCANCCTTCCGANNCTCGCTCATCTCAAATTGGACAAGATTATGGTGGATTGGGTAAAACTNTGGTCAGGCCTGTCCAAGGGGGNAATCGCCAGTAAACCTCAGTTGCAGCAGCTGGAGGTTCTNGAAGNGCTACAAGTTAAGCGGGAGTATTCNGAGGAGTTTTTCCCCGCTTTGTTTGGATTTCTTATGGAGAGAGGGCCACGTCCTTGTGANCTGACAGTGTCGTTCGAGAAGCCANTCTCGGCCCCTACGCAACATGANGCAGAGCTTGCATGGGATATGTGGGCAAGTGATGACNGTGTTCGACGCGCTTCTTTACAAGACTTTGGGATANCCCTCAATGTCGCACCTCCTGTAGANGTNCATGGTGGTATATAGTCAACTTGAGTGTNCCCCTATGATCACACGTTCCTTTGACCGTGGTAACTTTGGCTTTGACTTCGATCCGACGCGTGCGCATTGTGACGCGTTTCTTCCTTCAACNACTACCTACAACCATCCCAGTTCGNCCAAAANCGGGTANCCTAAGATGGACCCGTCATCCCTCACCAGTCTTCTTTCTGGGACCTCACCATTGACNCAAGAAGAAGTCGCTACCCTCAAGAGCGGAATCCNNAACCTGGCAGCTGAAGTTTCNGAGCTGGAATGGCAGCTTNTCAAGCTTTCTCCCNTNCGCCCNGTNCCCATNGAANTNCTCGGACAGATNTTCNGTTTCNTCTTTCCAAGGANTGTNGCGAAAGGCNTNGAGGGTCGGAAAACGCTGGTAGACCTTGGACTGGTGTGCAAGCGTTGGAGACACGCTTCGCTGCTNGAGCGGGGCCTCTGGGCAAGCNTACGTGTNGGCAGAGACCAGCTGGGGTCNTACGATAAAATAGTCGCATGGCTGGGTCGTGCCGGAACCTTGCCAAAGACTCTGAAGGTTATCGACACNTCAGATGACGATCCAGACGTNTACCAGCTNGAGGGGCTTTTGCCCTGGGGAAACTCGCTGCCCATTTNACAATCAGATTCTGCTCAAGCTNCTTGCGGATGGCCCAGTANTGGATCGACTATCCNTTCTCAATATTAATNCAGNATGTCTCAAACATCTTCTTGAACATCTCAATACTCTCGATAACCCNAACGATCTCCCATGGCGCTCTGTTTCATTTCTGGAGNTGCGTTTCAGGCAAGAGGGCATTTGGCCAGCTGAACACGATGCCACTCCATCCAACTCCATATTCTTCACCCTACCCTCAGTCACCTCTCTNAACATATGCTTACCATGGCATTCCGAAGCCATTATCCCTTGGAACCGAAGCTTCGCCATCAACCTNCCCCCACACGTTACACAGTCCCTAACTTGTTTGGAAATGCAGTCTTCATGGGAATTGGAATATACCCTNGNGGTGCTCGAGCAGTGCACAAGCCTCGTGCAATTGATTTTTGACTCCGATAACGCATGGCTCAACTATCCTCAAGAAACACCACGCTACCTTCGGTACCTTCAAACTGGGGTTCGCTTACCTAGCCTTCGAGATCTCCGACTTCAAAACTCACACCCAGCCATGGATATCCTCAGCTTTCTAGTGACGCCAGCGTTAGATGATCTGGATCTCTCCTTCGACATCGAAGAGGTGTATTGCGACGATGCCCAAGACCAAATCGATCTTGAAGAAGCCGCCGCACTCCTGTCGAAACCGTTACTCCCATTCCTCCAGCGGTCAAACTGCCGCCTTCGCTCTTTTCGCCTTCACAACCGCACGCTCGACGCCAAGGAGATCATCTCCCTCCTCTGCAAAACCGCGAGCATCACACATCTCGTTTTGGACAATGTCGTCACGGACTACAAGGAGTTATGGAATTCGCTCACTCAGTCACGCTTTGAACTCTTTCCTCAATTCAAGTTGACGCTTTCGCTTCCCGATCTCCAACATCTCGAACTCCTCAACATGGAAACGTTCTTGGGGACTGGTATGAAGGAGCTGGCTCGGTTTTTACGAGCACCAAAACGGAAGCATGACGTGCGCGTTACCATGTCCCATTGTCCAGCGCGCCTCGTAGACAGGGAAGGAGCGAGGCTTATCGCCGAAGGATTGAGGGACAAGGGAATTTCAGTTGAACTTTTGACTCTGGCAAGGAGTAGCTGTGACGAAGACTCAGAGGCGAGCCCATAGTCCCGGGAACATGGACGCCCTCCACAGTGTACGTGTTATATGACGACCATCCATCTTAGCTACACTGACAAAGAGTTTTTCTCCAGTTGTGATACAGAGCGGCGTGTACTCTTTCCCTCACAATACCTTGTGTGGATTATAACCCGCCCCGTTTCAGGCTGGATGGCCGTTGTAGCCCCGCGTAGGAGATGTGATTGAGTCATCGCAATAAATCACACGGAGCAACGGGGCCGCGCACGAGTAATTCTGCGTTCGTTTTAAAACCACACACTCTTCCCCTTCCACTACCACCATCCCGCGCCCATGAACGACATCATACCTCCTGAAATTCTTGGAGAAATCCTCGCGTTCGCTTTGCCTAAGCGCGTCCTCGGCATAATGGGTCGGAAGAGACTCTTGGAATTGGGTCTCGTGTCAAAGCGTTGGAGAGACACGACACTCGAGTTGCCGAACCTTTGGTGCGGTATACAAGTTGGGATCGAGGAATTGGGAAATTATCAGAGGCTGGAGGATTGGATGAAACGCGGCAGAGACGCCCCCAAAACGCTCGTCGTTGTCGACGGCTGGGACCGCAATAAATGTGCTGGGGAAGGACGTTGCCCCCTACACAGCCCAAACTTCTTCATAATCTTGTCGGCCGGCCCTGCGCTGAGCTGCCTGAAGCTGTATGGCATCAGCATACAGTGCTTTGTGCAGCTCATGACTACGCTCTGGTTGCCGAATCACAAGCACTTCTTGAGCTCAGTTCGATCGCTCCAGCTAGCATTCCGGAGTTCGTATTGGCCGATACGGGGCTACCCACTATCCGAAGCTCTTCTGCCTTTCAAGGGAGGGATTACGTCCTTATCTCTATCTTTACCGTGGTACAGCCAATGCGACCTCGACAGAGGGAGGACATCGAAGCTATCCTTGGGAATCCCACCTCTACTTCTCAACACCCTCACACACCTAATCGTCGACTTCGATTGGGATCTCGGGCATTTGATTAGCGCCCTCAGATCCTGTGCGAACTTGGAGGCACTGGAGGTGGACGCATGTAGCAAGTTCACTTTCAACGACTCACAGCGGTTATCAGAACTCACCCAATGGCAAAGCGAAGACAAGGCTATCCGACTTCCGAAGTTGCATACACTACACTTGAGCGGGCAACATCCTCAATTATTCCTGCTCCGACACCTCATAACACCGATCCTTCACTCCCTCGACCTCTCTTTCGCGGATACGTCGGAAATGCTCCGCCATCTATACGCAGGCTCAGGTTGGTGTGGTTACAGCGATGACGAGGAAGATCCGTTGGATATAGCGGCAGAGGAGTTGGCGCGAGATGCTACTCTTTCTCAACCTCTGCTCCCGTTTATAGAGCGGTCGGGTTGCCGCTCCACCCTCCACTACCTTCGCATTGGTGGTCAACCATTCCGGAGCCTTGAACACATGGAACTGGTTTTGACGCTCGCGGGGTTACCTTCTCTGCGCCACCTTACCCTCGACCATATATCTACCAACTACCAAGCCCTGTGTCCCGCTTTAAACATCCTAAGCCTTCAGCATCTCCAGCTGGAAGGGGTAGAAGCGTCAGCATTGACACCATCTGCGTTACAGGAGCTCGTCAAGTTGCTTCAGCGTCTGTCAGCGATCCAACGCATCTATTTAACAGTCTGTGCCCCAAACACATCAAGCTTCAGCAGCGATAGCCTCGTATCCTTGTGTAGCACTGGGCGGGCCTCTGTCGCTGTTGTGAAAGAGCCCAGCCCTGACGACGCCTCCGAAAGGTTGGACGAACTCTCTCCTCGCCCCCGTATCGAGTATGGCTCATTTTTCGACTGATGCTGAGTGACTCGATAGCCTCTTGTACACACTCTTCGTCCTCTAAATACCGAGCTATACACACGCTATACAGATGCATTATTCCGTGACTACCGTTTGAAATTGCACCTCGTTGCACCTCAACTTGAAACTTGGCCACTGCAAATTGAAGGCACTGCCTTGTCCTTTGACGTAGACGATTCGGACTGAGCGAGACTTCCGACCCGTCCCCATGTCGATTCCAGAGTTCATCGTGGCAGACATGTTGCGTTACATGGCGAGGCCGTTTGGGATTAAGTACTACCTTGACTGTGGTCAAATTGCCCGAGACTCAAATGGTGACTCCGGAGATATAGAATACTTGAGTCTTGCCCTAGAATGGTGCGTCGCAAATTGGCACCTTTCTACCCGTGAGACTAAGCCGTTCACCTATTACAGGTGCTACTCCTGTCACAGTGTACTTGCAGCATAAGTACGCTAAATGATAGATGCTTCGGCTACAAATGAAAGGTCCAGTTCTGGACGAAAGGTAATTGCGGGTCGAAACTGAGCTATATAAACGAGTTGAGAGAGGGCCCTGCAAAAGGTCTCTGCAGACTCGACGTTCCTCCTTATGTTCTGCTCACTCGGCTCCTCCAAGGCCGGGTGAAGCCACCCGTCCGCCCGGCGTTTAGGAACGATAAGTCTGACGTGAGTTTCTATTGCAAGCCAACGTATTTTGGGCAATGAATTCGGTTCTGAAAAAATATCTGGTAGCGGGCGCCATTCTTCAAAACGAGGGGTAAAGCGGTAATGGCGTCCGATGATTCCCACGTCGAACTGGAGGTGCTGGAGATTTACCAGAGCGCGCAAAGAATCATCGCACACGTCTGCGTAGGGGTCGAGCTCAAGCTCGGGCTCTTCGACGTTGTGATATCCGGTGGCAACACGGATCTTCAAGTGGGAGAGTGTGTTCCATGAACACGTGTGAAGGTCCCGCAGAAACGATTGTCGAAACTCCTTTGGCGGTAAGTCAGAAGACCACCTCACTTTCATCGCGGTCGTAAGCTGGAACCCGCATGCATAAAGTGGGATAACCACTTACAGTATATCTCCAGAGTTTCGAGGCGGGTAGCCTGGTTGAGCAGGCGCCCACTCGGAGGGTCTTCAAACTTCAGCGCGCGAAGCCTCGATAAGTCCAGGACAACGCTCGTCGAATGCGAGCTTGCCATTGCTTCCAGATATCGATCTATATCGTCCTCGATGGAGAAGGAATCAGCGGTGAGCGATTTCAACTCTATAGGCGGGGATGATAGATCCCCAGGCGGGCTAGAGGGAAGGCTGTTGAATTAGGTGCGTGCATATACGACGAGCCTGACAAACCCACATTGTAGGATTCGGAATGGAGATCCTCGTTTTGTCAAGGTGGAGGTCTCGTATTCCAGAAGATAGGTGGTCGAGTGGGACTTCCGTCATGTTATTCAGGCGGAGGGTCCTCAAACGAGGTCGACGCATGACATCTCTCATGGCACCCCTCCATCTCGACGTCTCCGGCCACGCGGTAGTTTCTGCGGTCGAGAAACCAGCAGGACCGTAAGAGTTTGAATGCCAGATGCTGACCGGAGTCCCCACTGCAAAGTCATCGATATTGGGCATCAACTCCAGGGCACGAATGAGCTCCTCCAGGTCGGGATCGACATTCCTCGGGAGAATCGTCGTTTGATAATCGAGCCGGCGCACATACTGTCCTAGCGTAGGATTTCGTGAAATTGCTTTGATGAATAAAGAAGCCCGTTTATTGTTCCTCAAGGATTCTGAAGTAAGATTATCTTGCGCATCAGGATCGATCCTATGAATCGGTCGCAGTCGGACAGCTTGAAAAATCAGTTGCTGACACTGGTCGAGGAAGCTGCTACTCGCAAGGGAGAACGACAGGAGCGCTGAAGGGCATTCGAATGGAGGTGCCTCAGCGAGGTGCTCGATGATGAGGTCGATGAGTTCCTTTGGGAGGACGGGAGGCATCTTGTGGTGTGGCACAAACAAAGGAGTGGCCAGGGCACTGCAGGCCTCTGAAAGGCGCTGAAGCTGATCTTCAGAATTTACATAATTTCCGGCCTTTGTTGAATGGTTGTTCCGACTCCAGCGAATGTGCTCAACCGCTTGAGTGAGTTGGTGAGGACAGCAATTACAGAATACGGTCCTCGTACCAGCCTCACACGATATGATCCACGGGAACCAAAAGTAGAGACGTGAATTTTGGGAAGAACGAAGAGGAGAGTGCATAAGATGTGATGATGAGAAAATGGGAGTGTGCGAACAGAAAAGTGGGTGTGAATGAAGACATCAACCATACTGAAAGGACATGCACGAGAGAAGGTGACGACAAACGTACAGGGTATCGAGGGGGCAGCACAAAAAAAGCGGTTGGTACTTCAAGCATAAAGGCAGGCAGGTGTGGGCGAAAGACGCAGTGTAATTATGGAAAGGAACAGACAAGGTTGTAGGGCGTCGTTATCTCAATCGCAAACGAAAAATCTAACTCCGGACGTAAAGTGGTCAACGGGTGAAAGTGAGGAAGATAGACGAGTTCAGATAAGTCCTTAGATAACTTTTCTGCGGGCTCTGCGTGGACAGATGGTTGGGACTCAGAGCCAGTGATACGCACTTGCACCGCAAGCCGGCGAAGTTTGGGGAGTGAGCCGGGCATTGCAATAATGTCTGGCAGCCGACTCCATCGTTCAGAGGCGAAGCTTTCTGGATGCAGGTCATGGTGGCCTTCGAAAGCCATGTTGATCTCCAAAACCTCGAGAGCGACGAAATTGTGTAACACTTCGTCGCACATGTCGGCGTAGGGGTCGATAAGGGTTAGGCCACTTTCATCAAACTGAGTGGTTACATGAATCTTCAAGTAGGAAAGAGTGCCGAACGATTTCTTGTGGATGTGGTGCAAACCTGATTGCTCTTGTCCAGGCGGTTGTATCTCGGAAGACGCATCGCTGTTTACTACAATTCATGTCAGCACTGGCCACGATCGTGGCAAGATCGAGCGAGATACACATACAGGATATGTGGAGGTCCTGAAGACACTTCACCCGTTTGAGCAGGAGTGCGGGTGGGAAACCCTCTATCTTCACAGTGCGCAATTTTGAGAAGTGTAGGTGAGGCCGGAGACTCCGATGTAGATGATCAATGGCTTCTAGACATCCCTCGATAGAGTTCGAGTCAGAAACCAGGGACTGCAATTCTGCGCGAGGTGTGCTCTTGGAATCGGGGAATGCCAGTGACATGCGGCTGGAAGGAGGTTCAACACAAATTAAAGTAAGCCTTGCAACAATGACCTAACTTACACATGCGGACCAACAAACCTCGCATTTTTGAGATGGAGGTGCTGTAGATGAGGAGAAACTTCTAGTTTTACATCGGCTCTCACGTTTTCCAAACGAAGGGTCCTCAAGCGAGAGCGGCGGATGACGTCCCTCATAGTGTCTATCCACCTCTCGCTGTGCGGCTCAACAGGATAATTAGCGATTGTCAAGTGCGAGAGCCTGCAGGTGCGACGACGGCGTCTAGTTGGCGCAGTGGATGTCCTATTGCCAGTCGGAGGTCGTCTATGTTGGGCATCAGGTCGAGTGCTTGGATGAATATGTCCAGGTCGGGGTCGGTACTGAGGGGATGAGTTGAGGTCTGATAGTTTAGGCGCTGCACATATTGCCCCAGAGCAGGATTTTGTATGACAGCTTGGATGAACAATAGAGCACGCCTATCGTCCTCTAGATGTTTAGCTGTGGTCTCTCCATCGCAGGACTGACTATAGAGCATGTGCAGCTGGACAGCCTTGAAGATGTGTTTCTGGCACAGAGGGAGGAAGCTACGATTCACCAGCGAGCAAGAGAGGAGAGCCTGAGGGTGCTGAAAAGGCAGCGCCTCGGCAACGTGGCCGACGACGAGGTCAATAACTTCTATGGGAAGCACGGGAGGCATCCTGCGCGACATGGTAAGAAAGGAAGAGATGACGAGAGGACTCGGAGCCAACGCGGCACGGTGAAGCCCCTGTCGGGAACTCCCGCCATTGTTCCCACGACACCGGCGGCAATTGGCCCATCACATGACGGGTTCCCCGATCGGGGTACGAAAAAAGTCTGTTGGCGCTGTCGAGAACGACGACGACGACGATAATAGTCGTACCCCTCCCCTAAACGCCCAAGCGACAGATCTCTCCTGGTCGGGAGTGTCGTCACCCTCTCCACCGACCACCATGGCGACACATCTACTCTTCGAATCGTCCTCGGGCTATGCCATCTTTGAAGTCAAGCACGCGGAGGACATTGGGTCCAAGAGCAAGGAGATGCAGGAGAGCATCAAGGATCTGGGCAAGTTNGGGAAGATGGTGTCNTTGATNAGCTTTAGCCCGTTCAAGACGGCTGCGCAGGCGTTGGAGAACATCAATGANATNTCTGAAGGTGCGTTCTGGTTTNAGTAAAGCTGGAAATCCATACTAAATGTACAAAGGTGTGCTCAANGAGAGCCTNCAAAACCTCTTGGAACTCAANCTCTCCAAGACCTCCAAAAAGTCCAAGGTCGTCCTTGGTATCGCCGACCCCATCCTCGGCAAGTCGATAAAAGACGCACTTGGTTTCGGTGTAGACGCCTCCGAAAAGACCCAAGACCTCATCCGCGGTATCCGTCTCCATGCGAGCAAGCTCCTTACCGGACTCCAGAGCGATGACCTCAAGAAGGCTCCAGCTCGGTCTCGGTCACTCTTACTCTCGCGCAAAGCTGAAGTTCAACGTGAACCGAATCGACAACATGATCATCCAGGCTATTGCTTTGCTCGACCAGCTAGACAAGGACGTNAACCTCTTCTCGATGCGGATACGCGAGTGGTACGGATACCACTTCCCCGAGCTCATCAAGCTTGTTCCCGATAACCACCAATACGCGAAAGTCGCTCGGTTTATTGGACACAAGGAGACGTTGGATGAGGAGAAGCTGGAAGACCTCGCTCAGCTTGTCGGCGACGACAGCACCCTTGCCCAGAACATCCTCGATGCTGCACGAGGGTCTATGGGTTCTACCCCTTTCCGAAGTCGACATGATCAACATTAACATGTTCGCGGAACGCGTCGTGTCGCTCTCGGATTACAGGAAGAGTCTCATCTCGTACCTCAGCGAGAAGATGAACTTGGTAGCACCTAGCTTGACGGCGTTGCTTGGAGAGAGGATCGGTGCCNGNCTNATCAGNCANGCNGGTAGCTTGACNAACTTGTCCAAGTACCCNGCGTCGACGGTGCANATNCTTGGTGCNGAGAAGGCTNTGTTCAGAGCTCTCAAGACGAAGGGCAACACACCGAAGGTACGTCTGATTGACCCTCTCTTCATGTTACTTGTTCACAGTATTCTCAGTACGGTCTCCTGTACCACTCCACGTTTATTGGACGTGCAGGGCCCAAGTTCAAGGGCAGGATATCGCGATTCCTCGCTAACAAGTGCTCAATAGCATCGCGTATTGATTGCTACAGCGGTATGTGGCTCTCTTCCGNGAAACGGTCTCATACTCACNGTCGCCTTCAGAGAACCCGACGCCCAAGTTCGGTGAGGCACTTCGCGCTCAAGTTGAGGAACGCCTCGAATTCTTCGAGAGCGGCAAGGCACCCGCCAAGAACGCNGATGTNATCCGCAAGGTTCTCAATGACCTTGCCCTCGACGATGANGAGGGCAGTGATGGCGAGGTGGANGTCGATAACGCCCCTCTCACCAAGCTTGAAGCGACTTCTTCAAAGAAGGACAAGAAGAAGAAGCGTAAGGCGGAGGATATGGATGTGGATGAGGAGAGCGACGATGGCGAGCCTGTTAAGAAGGTTAAGCTGAGCAAGGAGGAGAAGAAGGCGCTGAAGAAGGCGGAGAAGAAGGAGAAGAAGAAGGAGGTTAAGGAGGAGGTATGTTTCCNGTTTCCGTGTTNNGNTCNNGNTGCTGACNTGAAGTGTCTCCAGGGCGAGAAGAAGGANAAGAAAGANAAGAAGGACAANAAAGAGAAGANGGANAAGAAGGAGAAGAAAAAGAGCAAGGAGTGATTGCATCGCGGCTGCACACNACCTTCNTCTCTACACCACTCCACCCTTTTTCCTTCGGTAGCTATCTTCNAGTTCTTCGTGTCTCGANNTCTNTTTGTTTGTAATACTGCTATTTCTTTCTCTTTTCCTTACGACACNNGCTTCNAACNGATNGNNTGNNCNNNGNNNNGTTTTATTCCGACTGCCATGGCGGTCAGAGTCGCCGTGAANCCCANCCTTCTTTGGACTTACTCAGCTCGCCTACCTACGTTCNCANAAGATTCGATTGTGTGCACCTGCGCGCTTTTTCCACTCNCTCNCGATGGGCGTCATGACGTGCTATTTNCAGCTGCGTGATGTGCCCCTTCCCTCCGCTCTGACCTCCCTATCTACCCTCTCCTCCTTCGAGGCCTACCCCGAGATTCGAGATTGGCAGCAATTCCCGTTCATGTCATTGATCCCCTCCATCTCCCGCCTTTCGTCATGGTACCGTTAACCTTTTATTGAACCTGTCTAGCTTGTTTCTTGAAGGTGCAGTGTTGATCGGGGTGGGGGAAGGGAGGCTTGTGGCTCGCTCGTGGAGGCCAGGACGCATCATGTCATTGGATCCACAACCCCTTCCTCACTCCGGCGTCTTCTTCGATGACATGACAGGGAAAAGGGGGGTCATCGACGGTCAGTATCGAACGGCGTTTAATGAGGAGATACTCAAGGTTTTGTCCCCTTTGAGCTTGGACTTCACTACGTTAACTTGTTTAGTCCACGTCTTCGTCCCCGGATGTCTAGAGGTTATTCGCTTGAGCATGTGGAGCAGTATGACTGCTTTCAACGACAAAGTTTAGAAGCTGGTGCCTGTTAGAGACCGAGCTATGGCAGTAAGAGACCGAGATCGTGGAGGCAGAGCTTGAAGCGGGGTGTTGAGGCCACTCCATGTCCGAGAAAGAACTCTGCGACAAAGGAAGGAATATTTCCCGCACCTCAAGTGACTTGTAGGCCCTATATACGCGAGAAAACGCGGTTTCCTGGTCGTTCGGCGTTGCTGGGCTGCGGCACGCGTCTTACACGCGGCGAGCCCCTATCTGGTAAAGTGGCACGCACGTGAGCAATAGAAAAAAGTTGATTTCGNCGCCAAAGACCTTTCCTGCCTCCTGCTTTCATTATCTCTTTTGTTACCCTCCTCTCTATATCTCGGGCNTCCGTTTGTATACCCACAGACGTGCCTGTACGATCTGAACCTTCACGACCTCGCCACTCCCCAAAAAACTCGCTTGAATCGAGTCGCCACTATACCACACAAGTTCAACTAGGTCTCNAGCTTTNAAGTAAAAGATAGCAANTATGGATCTNCAAACCCTCACGAANCTCTTNGCCACGACCTACAACCCCGACCCCAACATCCGAAAGTCTGCAGAGCTGCAAATCCGCAAGGTAACTGGCCTNTTCCTTCGAGCGCAGACGCGTTATCGTCGTCATATCGCGATCTCNCATTGATTTGCATCGTCTNTTTCGCAGATCAGCAACGAGGAGGGTGTGCCGTCGGCTCTCTTGCAGATTATTGGAAACGACAGCATCGATCTGTACGTACTGCAACGCGTTATCGATGTGGCATTTACCCTAAACCCTGCTATTACGTCNTCCAATACAGTGCGACGCGACAGGCATGTGCGGTCTGGCTCAAAAACCGCGTGTGGAAGACATACTCTNTGGAGGTNGACCGCCGTGCTGAGGGAGGCCCATACATNGCGCCCTCTGACCGAGAGGCGNTGAGGAACAATATCTTGCGCCTCTTGGCCGCATCACCCTCGAGATCGGTCGCGACTCAACTCGGCACCGCGTTGAANAGCATCATTGCCCACGACTTCCCTGCAGACCGGTGGCCGGGGCTTCTTACCCAAATCAAGCAGCTGTTGCAGAGCAGCAGNGTGCAGGAGGTGCATGCTGGTTGTGTGGCTGCTTTGGAGGCAATTAAGGCTTTCAAGTATGTNGAGNNCNTNGTGTTTTCNTNGGATTNTGNCTGATCGTCGCNNCAGNTTCCGCCAAACNAACGATGTCCTCCCTCGTATCATCGCCGAGCTCTTCCCTATCCTGGTCACCATTGCCACCCAGATGGCNGAGCAGCCACCCACNGCCTCNCANGANATCCCTACCATGCTCCATCTCATCCTCAAGACCTACAAGTCCAGCATCACNGTNAGCCTTTCCAAGCANCANCAATCCCCNGAGAGCTTGGTACCNTGGGGCAAGCTGTTCTTCACTGTTGTCAACCTCCAAATNCCNCCTGGNGCNGTCCCTGAAGATGAAGAGGANCGCGAGCGNTCNGAGTGGTGGATCACNAAGAANTGGGCGTATGCTATCCTCGGAAGGNTGTTCCACCGCTTTGGTAACCCCAGCCAGCTCCCTTCGTCGATGCAGAAGGAGTANGGTCCCTTCGCGCAGCACTTTGTGTCTGTGTTTGCTCCNGAGATCTTGAGCATCTACCTCAAGCAGGTCGATCTCTATGTTCGCAAGGAGGCTTGGTTGTCCAAGAAGTGCCAATACCANATCTTCACTTTCTTCACTGCTTGGTGCGTCCAACTCGCGTCGTCTCTATCNTGATCNATGTACTGAGCGATTCATTGCAGCATCAAGCCCAAATCCACCTGGACGCAGCTCAAGCCTCACGTCAACTCCCTTGTCTCTACCTTCGTCTTCAACCAGCTCACCTTCAATGAGGAGCGCAAGGAGCTCTGGGATGCCGATCCCGTTGACTACGTTCGCGTCTCTGTCGACGAATACGAAAGCTACTCCAACCCTGTCGCTGCGGCGACCACTTTCCTCCTTTCCCTNGCCACCAACAGNACCAAGATCACCTTCATGCCCNTTCTCGGTTTCATCAACCAGGTCTTGCGAAGTGACGCTGCTCCTCCNCAGCGCTTCGGTGCTCTCAACATGGTCGCCGCNNTGGGNACTCATATCATGAGNCACCCTGAGGTCAAGAACGAGATGGANCAGTTCATNCTGTCGTTCGTTACTCCTGTGCTGACCAGCCCTGAGCCTTACCTCCGTGCCATNGGCCTCGAGATCCTCGGGACCGTTGTGAAGCACGGTCTCCAGTGGTCGAACAACGAACACAAGATGAACCACTCCAGGGCCGCTGCTTTGGCTCTTGATGATCCCGAGTTCCCGGTCAAGGTTCAGGGTGCTTTGGCTCTGACTGAGATGATCGTCGCTTATGAGGATGGTNAGTGTCCCTTGATTCCNNCTTCCGAAANNTCTTATGCTNACANNNNCNGCAGTTCGNGCCGCNGTCGCCCCTCAAGTCGGCAAGGTNGTCCANGGTAAGTGTCCNCGACTTNANTCCGGCGCNTTCATGTTTGANCANCTTTNTAGACCTCGTCAAGATGTCNGANGACACCGACCTGGCCGTGATNAACACTGCTATGGAGACTATCGTCGAGCAGTACCAGGTCGAGCTCCTCCCNGTCGCTGCTGAACTCGTTACCCACCTCTGCTCTACGTACATGCGCTATGTGACGGACGTCGTCGCTAAGGAGGCGGAGGTTGACCCTACTCAGCTCGAGTTCGANGACATCGACACCGAGGACAACGATAAGAGCTTCGCCGCCATGGGCGTTGCCAAGACCATTCTCACTGTAGGTCGAACNGATCCGGCGTCATTACTCTTCCTGACTGTCTTTCCTAGGTTGTCGACTCGATCGAGGCTTCCAAGGAGATCCTCGCTCAGGTCCAGGAGGTTATCGTCCCCATTCTCGTGTTCACCTTGGAGCACAAGCTCATCGGTACGAGCCTACCTTNNCTTCCCAGTCAAGTTGTGCTAANGTTGCTNTNCNGCCAGACCTGTTCGACCACGTCTACGAGCTGACTGATAGCCTGACTTTCCATTCACGCTCCATCTCTCCTTCGATGTGGCGTATCTTCGAGCTTACCTACCAGGTGTTCAAGACCGTTGCCGTCGACTTCCTCGAGGGTGAGCAGCCGTTCCTTTCGNCCGCTCGGCAAAGNGCAAGTACTGATTNTGTTGACGCCACACAGAGATGCTGCCCACCATCGACAACTTCATTTCCTACGGTGCCGATACGATCAAAGCCAACCCCGACTACAAGAAGATGCTTGTTGACATTTACACGCACTCTTTGACTGTCGATCATCTTGGTGAGAATGACCGGGTTATTGGATCCAAGATCGCCGAGTCCATTCTCCTCAACCTTCGTGGCGCCGTCGATGATGTGCGTAGACTGCTTCATACATCTTCCCCGCAATACAAACGGAAGTCTCATCGCCGTATTCATTTCTTTCTAGTANCTNCACATCATCATCAACGCCGCTCTCTCCATCCAGGAGAGNATNCANACNCCNGCTCTCCGCCTTGCCAACCTTGAAGTCCTCATCAACGCTGTTCTGTACAACCCNGCTGCTGCTCTCCANATCATGGANCAGAAGCAGGCTGGNACCGCNAGGGAGTTCTTNAACCACTGGTTTGCTGCNATCAACGGCGAGAACAAGCTGCCCCGTGTTCATGACAAGAAGNTGAGCATCCTNACCTTGGCGGCCCTGATGGAAATGCAACCTGGTCAGGTGCCTGAGACTTTGCGCGACGGATGGCCTAGCATCGTGGCTGGTGCGCTCCGCCTCTTCAAGGACCTTCCCAAGGCTATTGAAGGTACGTTACTGGGACTTTGGGCGCTTGGATTTTGTAATCAATACTGACAAACGCCCGATCGTAGTTCGCAAGGCTCTGCAGCAAGAGTATGCCGACGGCGACGAGATCGACGACACCTACGCAGAGAAGCTGCTCAACTTCAACGACGATGAAGGTACGCACGAGCCTCATTGAACAGTGGTCTGCCATTTTAGGCTTAGTCCACTGTCGCATTGCATTGCATTTTGTTCTGATCAATGATTTTCAGGAGATGTTTGGGACGAGGAGTCTGCCTATCTTGAGATGCTTGCAAACGAGGTAAGATACAGATTCCGTTTGATCGTCCAAAATGCAGATTTCGCTGATATGTTCCGTCTTTCTCCAACTTTCCCCTTTCCCTACCAACACCTTCCTCTTTCGTGAACTACCTAAATCTTTGCTCGGCCCCGTGCTCAGAGCGCCCGGTTGCGTGAGAAGGCTGACAATGGCGACGAGGAGGCCAGCGATGAGGATGACGAGGANGACGATGATAGTNTGATTGAGGAGGAGCTTACCTACATCAGCCCAATNGAGAACGTGGATCCTTATACCACTTTCAAGCGGGCGCTTACGAGTATGTTTGTTTGCTTGGACCCATATGGATCTATNTTCGCTGACGAATTTTCTTAGGCCTCCAGATGCACAATGCTGCTGCNTACCAGGCGGCAACGACTGCTCTGGATGTGGACCAGCAGACTTTGCTCATGGAAGTCATGAGGATAGCCGACGCCAACGACGCCGCCCCTACGGCGTAGACGACTCGCCTCTTACCTTTTTCTTTCCGATNTNTCNCTCTTTTGACANGCCGCTTGGTGAATGATTCACGACCCTGACGATGTGAANTAGAGTCATGCGATATTGACNTCTTTNGCTCATGGNTCTNCATCTTTCGATTTACAATTGTCCTAGCTATTCTACCCCTTCCCTTCCCTTCANTTTCTTGCTTACACNACTGTACCCCCTTCGNAGGGCTACGAAATTTCACTAGAACCATACTCGTTCTCGGATCTCTTACCGGTTCTGAGCCTCTAGTCCCTGCGAAGACGATTGGGAGGCCTTCATTAGCAGCTACCCGAACCATAGCCCCTTCGAGTTCTCTGTTCATAGAGAGTTCGCCCTGGTTCTCGGAGATCGACGTTGACGCCGCCGTTGGAGCACCACGTTCAGTTTACTCGTTCATCTAGGTAAGATCCGTGGCGCGTACCAGCTAACAGTNAGATCTTCGAGGGCGGCAGGTGCGGAGGAACTGCGAGGCGCCCTAGTCGGGCTCGCCACCCAGGCACNCNGCAAACCACCCGCTCGAAANGCAGGTAATTTGCGCGGGCCTGCCGGGTTGGGAANCCTTCTTGCTAACGGTCTTACCCCGTCAACCTGGCTACTTGTGTTCAGCACGNACAAGCGCNCCTCTCCACNGCCCGTCCAAGTNGAACGTCACTCGAACCTTGCGAAATGAAAAGAATTCACCACAAGCTCGGTCTTCTCNAAACTCGCTCGGGAGTGGGTCTGCAGGTCAGGCACATGTCAGTGTAACCTTTCGAAGCGCAGTCCGGGCACTGATAATCTTCTGAAGGCTATCCAAAACTGCTAGTTCGCAGCAGGCTCGGTTACGCACAAGATTATCCTGGATATTAGGCTTCCCCCGGGCGCATCCATTACAAGCTTCTGATGCCAGTCAACATAGCCTTGGAGAAGCGAGATATACCGGAATGACGTGAAGGGCTATCACATCCTTGACCATGCCCACTGCACCTCCCTTTTCACCGGTAGTTTGGGTTCGAATTCTTTTCATCGACGTCGGACCTGGGCTTTCTCCTAAGTCTGCAAAAGAGGAAGGCTTCGACTTCGATGGGTCGAATCGATTTTCTCTTCTAGATGCCTACGCGATTAACACGATGTGCCAAGCAGGCTCTGACCTGTCCAAAGAGGGCAGCTCTTGCTCCTTTCTTCCCTCACCAGGCCGTCGGATGCACACTAAAGTAGGACGTGCCACTTGTTTAACAGGGGACGGTTATTTTACAACTTAGGTGAAAACCGTGAAGTTTGAATCCGTCTGTTTTGCCCTTTTCACGTTTTAGCATTCTGGGGTTCCTTCTCTCCGTGTCCTTCCGGGTAGCAAACACAAAGGAGGCCACGCCGCATATGGAGGGGGCTATCATCGGATGACCTTGCTTGTTCTTCACACTTTCTTGATCATGAAGGGTTCTGAGACGAGGAATGGATGCCTCGAGGCAATCCGTCCTGCTATTACGCGGGATGGACATCCCTTTTTTGACTTGCTCACCTCTGTCTCGGAGAACAAGGGATCTCCTCCCCTCCAAGTGGAATGCTTTAATCCTGAAGTGGATTGCAGGCATCTAGAAACCGGGCTACGAATAAGGCGCTCAAGATTCAAACCGGAAAATCGTGTCGTTCCCGGATCGCCACCGAATTCGAGGGAATGGACCTGCGGAAGTCGTTGGCCACCATGATATATCTAGCTAGGAAAGGTGAATGCGGCCCTGCTCTCCTTACCCTATTCGCTACGTGCGTTGTTGCCAGGCCGAGGCAGCTAGGGTGTAGAACATCCTTCACCGAAGGAACCATACTGAGTCGCTATGATGTGGACGTGAAGAGGTTAAGCTAAATTGGCAAGAAGTGCAGCTACCAATAGTCCTCCGAAGCTTGGCGTGAAGATGCCTGCGAAGATGCCTTGGATTTGCACCAAGAAGTCTCTAGACGTCTCTTAGGGGTGGATTTGCTTCTACGCCTCGAAGTTTACTTGATGAGACTGGCGGTCAATCATCTTCGCTTTGACTTGCTGAATCCTTCTCGCTTCCAAGCTCTGACTGCGTCTTGGCCCAGCCAGGGAATTTCCTTCGCGAAGCGTTGCTCCCGTACTCAGCGTACTCTGCTCGAGTGACGACATGTTGAGTGAATTCGGGCCTGCTTGCAAACTTGTACGCAGATTTGTAGGCTTCTGTGACGGGGCTGCCAAAGGTAACGTAGATAAGTATCAGCAGTACGACATGGGCTCCTCACAGCGATTTCAATCAAGCAGACACTTACTCGTCGGCCTCATAGATGACGACCTCGTACTCCACTGGTGCCAAAGAACGAAGCTCTGCTAGCCTATTGCCCTCATTATTGTCAGCCGTGAGCCGTCCAAATCAGGAATCAATGCGATTGTCGACATACAATCTTTCCTTGAACCCAGGTAGCTTGACGTTTCCTCCGATAAGCCCTATATTTGCCCAAAACATTCCCTGGAGCTCCTCCAGGAGCTGTGATATGCTGTGAGCAATCAAAGCGGGTAACCCTGCTTGATTAAGACCTGGAAGCCGTAAGTCTACCGCATGGTGGGACCGAAGAGAGTCAGTCTCACCAATGTCATCTGGACGGAAGATAAGTTCCGGGACGATAAACCTTTCATTGTTCATCACAAGGACCTGATCATTGTCTGTGACTATTTCGCCTGGCTGGCGGATCCGGCCCTTCTTGTGTTGGGTAAGGTCGGGTAGCACATACTCCCGAACAATAGTGTTGCCCTTCGGATCTGCCCTACTCGCTCTTGATGAGAGAGGGCTGTGTACAGGCAGCACCCCGCGCAAACCTACCGGCAAGCTTCTAGATCATCCTTGAAGTTGGTTGAAACGATGCAGCAGCTTTCTTTGACATGGTTCATGATGTAGGTTTCGTCCATCATATTCCACTGTCGAAACGATACAACCTCCTTTAGGTGGTTCGTCAAGAGCTTGCCGCCCACATCTAGCCTTGAACAAAAACTTCAGACAGTCATCAGGACTCGAGGATATCGTTATGAACGTGCCGTTTAACCGCTGGCCACTGTATTTGACCTTCCATGATGGGAACAACATGTGTGAAGCTGAACCCCGAATCGACAATGACCATGCACTCTGGAGGTGGTAAGGAGCGCTGGGAAAAGAGAGTCCCGAAGGGAATCAGTGATGCAGCTGCAAAACGCGGAATTCAGGGATTGACCATCTTCTGAGAGAAGTCCACGCACGCGGGCAGCGGTAGTATGACTGGAATTCATACTCTTCGAACATGAACTGGTCATAAACATCCTGGAGATTCGGCAGATTGAAGTAGGGCTCCGTTACAAGAACAGATGCCTCTGTTGTGTCCACCTAGCTTCGAGTGAGGTAGGGGTTACGACCCTCGGTGTGGTTGTGACTCACGTTGAGCACTTGGTCAGAAAAAATGCCGTCCCAGACTGCCTTTTGCGCGTCCCAATCGACAACATAACCCTATGGAGACACTTCATTTCGGCTGCGGCAACGCTGTTGGATTGCTTCCCCACCTTCTCAACAGGCAAGCGAAAGTGAAGCGAAGCGAAGTCCTGACACGCCTCGAACTCATGGCCAATGTACGTGGCCTTATCGCCTTTGGATCTTATAACGGCATTCTGTATAAGTCTAGAAAACCGGGAGGTAAGTTTTCTGTGGTCAAGGAAGTGGCAGTTTTTGTATTCGCCACACCTAGGTTCCTTCCACCTTCCTCGGTTGACAAGACCTACTTTGATGGTGGACCCGCCGTTCTCGAGAAGTACAGTTGGCTTCTTCATAGAAGTTCCAATAAGAGCGGAATTTCGGTCCTGCGAATGGGATGGTGGCGGCGACAAACAAAGCGGCGGCCAGTCGAGTTTCAACGACCGGCTGTGGCGGTATCACCACGAGCTCCAGGCGCCGACATGAGGATATGGACGCCAAGCTTATAATACCCGAGATTTCCACGGTTCGTGAATGCAGTTATCCACTTTGAAAGTACTATAATCGCTAGAGAGGTGAAGTGGTGCAATTCAGCAGCATAGACCTGGGCGAGGGCGCGACCGGCTCTCGGTCAAGTGCCACCCGACAGACAGCGTCATCAACGGCGCGCGGCTATTTTGTATGTGCCTCTTTCTCCTTGACCACAACATCCTGTCTATTTGACGCCTTTGTCAAGTCGTAGCCGTCGCTAGGCATACGACATTGCCATTATACCTCCAAGTGAAACCTTTTTTCATCTACTACCCGGGACCTGGACCGGTGACCTGGTCACATTGAATCCTCTCTGATAGGGGAGCGGTGAGTCTAGTCCTTTTCAACGACTGGAAGTGAATTGAGTTCCAGATAGTATTCCGAAGGTACCCGTCTCGGAACCAGGGTTTACACCCATCTGACGACTATACTCTGGACGTTGATCTTAACCTCAGCGATGTGCATCGCAGTATGGACGCTTGAGCATCCGGATTACGCCTTGTACGTCGCCAGACAGCGATTCGAAATAGGCGCGCAGGTGCGCGATTGCCGCCACCTACCTGGCGTCTTGTTCCTTTAACCTGCTTCCGACTTGGATTATGACGTCCACCTTGGGAAGCGTTATCTTCCTAGGATGACGGCTGAATGGAGTTTCCAGGATTCTCGGTGAAAATCGAGACGAATTCCTCGACAGACCTACTCAGAACGCTCACTGGCACAACTTTGGCCAAGACCTTCAGGATGTCGAAGGGGACGTCCTTTCGGGGCGCGATATGCAGGCTGGAGGGTCATGGTTTGGCTTGAACAAGGCTGGGAGAGTTGCGATTCTGTAAGGAATGTTTTAGCATCCTTCCATAAACACTGTCCTGACGTTACTTCATTGCTGTTAAATTGACTTCTGGCGCTGACCGTGGGTTTCTCCTTTAAGGACAAACATAACCGAACCCATGGCTCAGTACAAGTCAACCAGGGGATACCTAATCTCCTCGTTCCTGTTGTCCAAGTCAAATCATCCCTTGGAAGACGAACTCGGGACAATTGTCGCACCGGATTCTGTTTTTGCCGGCTTCAATCTATTGCTTCTGGCGCCCTCATTACGGCCAGGCTCGAACTCTATCTCTTACGATGCCTTGTATGTCACCAATCATGGTGGAGGTGGAGTCCTCACTTCGCGTTCCCTTACCCCTTCCGAGCGTGCTTGTGGATGCATGTCCAACGGGGTGGATGGTAAAGGAGCAGACGATTGGCCCAAAGTCAGGCATGCCATCGATGACTTCACTGCTGTCCTTCATACTCTCCAACCCCAACAACAATGTGACACACTAGAAGCCGCGGCGTCTTACCCTACAGCCGACGCTGGCGCTCGTAGCGACCCGCCGCCCCCAATCGCTCGGGATGATCTGGAGAGCAGACTGGTGAACGGCCTATTCAAAGTCTTATCGTGAGTGCCGCCTCTGACGTTAGGGGCCGTGCTTTATTTTTGGGAGACAAGCGCGTACTGACTGAACCCCAATTCCATTCGCTATCTGTTTTTATCCGAGAAGGTGGCGATGTTCTGGGTCCATAACGGCTCGTTCTGAGCTTCGAAACACCGTACAGGTTGCTCCGATACCGATCGTTCTGGAAGGGCAGCCCGGAACTACGAGCGCGCATACCAAGATCGCTACCGTCTACGGTACTCGTCTTTCAACGGTGCTTCTGATCAAGCGAAATGGAGATGTGTACTTCGTGGAGCGAGATATCTTTGCGAGGGACGATGAGGGGAACGTCGTCCATGTCGACCCTCCAACCCAGCGAGAGTTCCGTTTCAAGTTGGATTTGGATGCTATTCGGAAATCCGAAAACGCACCNGATACCTCNACACTGCCGCAAGAAGCATGATGGTTGGTGTCCTGGGAAGAGGGGGTTCGAAGTAATGGGCGCCCACCAGATTTCATTTCTGCGATGAAATGACGATGCAATCGGACAATTGTCACATCACCAAGGTGGGGAGTGCCTTGGGACCAATTGTGGTATCACGGCTATTGATAATGTGCTGGATAAANTGTTTGTAGTAGGTACAGGCNTGGACACGTACAAGGATACAAAGCGAACAGGACCAGCCACGAGATGAACGTTGTAAGTTGAAGGTCCGCCAAAAGCGATAAGCAAAATGGTACAGTAAGATATCGTACATGAAGTGGTGTGTGAAGCTTGTAAAAGGAGCATAAGNACAGTCTTCCCATGTCAGAATAACGTAAATAAATAGAATAAGAGTCCTTGAACTGCGGCGCACNGGAATGAATGGAACGAGGAAGCAGNNGGAAATCGTCACAGNTGTGGAGGAAGCATAGTTGGGAGGGCATCGATCGTNGAAGAGAGAGNNGGGGGCGTAGAACTGGGNTCGTCNTTCTTTGGAGAGNGNCNTNGAAGGGAAAATCAGGCCANGTTTCATGTCATGACATGCGAATATACCGCGTGGTGGTCATTGGATGACATGGGGAAGTATGGGTTGTATCCACCNCCAGCCATGTTGTTCCATTCCTGAGGAGGCATTCCAGGTGAGCTGCCGGCGTTCGGGTACTGAGCATGGCTTCCGCTCGATGCTGACAAGGGCGTCAGCAGCTCGTTATCAGACGGCGTGCTGCTATCGTAGGTTGTTGTCGCGTTGGTCGTCGCGGCGTTCCCGCCGTTCGTGTGCTCCGTTCCTCGATTCGAGTGCCTGAAAAGAACAATGAGTTTCATGTGATTGGGGAAGCATATGGAGGGGCAATGCTCACTGGAGAAGGTCATTCAACTCGACGATGCGTCGATAAATGAGGCATTGAGTGTTTGCAGGATGGTTGAATTGTCGAAGTGAAGATTGCAGCTGTTGGGAGAGACCCATGTAGGCCATGGTCGACGTTGGATGGTTGCGACATGGGCAGTAGCTATGGGGTGTGGAACCACTCGACGCGTACTCGTCGCTGTAAGTGCTGCCGCCGTCGCTGCCGTTGGTCATGCCATACGCGCCGTTACCGTTCTCAGCATAGGCAGAGCTGGAGTTGTTGGCGTTGTAGTGGGCGCTCGGCGATGTAGGATAGGGCAGATTCATGTTCGTGGGGGAATTGTTGTACTGCTGGGGCTGCTGGTGTTGCTGGCGCTCGTTGCTGTCGAATATCGAAGTCCGGTTCGAGTTGGCGTCGATCTGACGTCAAAACTC
>JANDKE010001120.1:0-16705 GCA_027627275.1 Coprinellus aureogranulatus
GCCACTGCCTTGTGCATTCTAGTGAAGGGAGCAATTAGAAGAGGCAGCGCGCATAGAAATTAGGACCTGATCCTACCTGGAAAGCCAGGCCCATGCCGTTAACCACGTTGAGCGCCACGAAGCAGGGGAACGGTGGTGCGGATGATTGCACTGAGTAGGTGATGATCTGAAGCGCAGCTCCTTGAGCAGGCATTAATCTAGGGTATGATCGACTGGGAGAGGGAAGGAGAGCGCACCTAACACGAGTATCTAATCGGACCGAGCTCGGTCAGTCATCGAATAGGAAAGGCCCATGCAACGAGGTTCGGAGTGCATACCTTCCCGAATCCTAGTCTGTTTGTCAGCCACACATTGATCAGGGCACCACCTATAAATCCCTGGAGGTGCAGTTCGAATTGTAGGGCCTCAGAAAACAGTTTGAACGCAAGAGAAAAAACTTACCACGCAGGATAGTACAAAGAGGAGTGAGACAACAGTGTAGTTAACCTATTGTCATCCAAGGGATTTGATTCTGATCATGAGACGAAAGAGAATGAGTGACGAACACCGTAGACTTGCTGTATTCGTGGAAGAAGGGGCCCAGTCGAACCGTCGTTCCAGCCGAGCATGACAAAGGCAAAGCAAATAGCAGAATACTGGATATTTCCAGAGAGAATCTGCTTTCTAGTGCGCGGGACGGATGTCTGCGGCGTGGAAGGCTCATCACGCAGCACCTCGTTTTTGCTAGAGGGAGAGGAGGGCTGGGACAGAGTAGAGCTGTGGGGAATCTCGTCTACCATAGCAGACATGATGGGGGGAGAGAAAATATGACTCGGATCGAGGGTACCGACAGCGGCAGCATTGGAGCTTTATACCTCGATCCACGACCCTGAGGAAAACCATCCTCCAGGGTCGGCTGGAGTACTGCCGAGATGTCGCCGGATAGGGATTTGAAAGGTGAGCCCAACCCTAGATGAGGGGTCAGCTGGAATTCCGGTAACGAGGGTTCTCCGGCCCCAATGGTCTGTTTGGTCAAGATAAGAACATACCGGCGAAGGAAACGCACCGCTGGCTCATGGAAGAGGGGTTCATTCACTTGCTTACCAACACAAACGGGTTAGGATCCACCCCGATTCAGAGAATTCGACGTTCACGACAATGCTTATAAAGCACTTCAAGATGTGCGCCGTAAAGAGGGCACCTTCTTCACGGCACTGAGGCGGCCAGAGAGCACATAACTATCAATCCTTCAGGCGTGAATGTAAAGAGTTAGGTGAGTAGCTCAATAGTTGACGCACGCAGCCATCATAATATCGTACCTAGGGGAGACCCCGGCAGTTCCCTCTCGGAGGTTCCTTGTCAACGGATTTCCAGGGTCGCCGCCGTAGAAGCAGCCTCGATCCAGGTTGAAGCCGTGCAGGCTGGCTAGCGCTTGTGGTTTGACTCCGCGCACGAAAGGATCGGGGATGAACGGGAAGAACAGCAGTGTCGCGCATTTTCTTAGTTTGGGTATACGCGACTTTCGGGAGTCAGCCCGCTGCAAGGGCATTCAAATATAGCAAGTGTGCGAGTTTCAATGGCGGATGGCACAAAGAGAAGCGCATTCTCAACTGACGAGCATTTGGCGCGGCGTGTTGCCCATCCATCAACTTGAAATCGGCGTTTGCCGAAATCTGGGTGAGATAGGGGTGTGTGTTGAGAAGGATTGCCGCATCTGACTCCAGACGACCTGTCTTGACTTCTGTACGCTCATGCGCCACCTGGAACAAAACACGTATCTTCCAAGACTACTGACATACATTGACATCTCGCGTAGTCGAAAGGGATCTACTGAATCATGCGCACGAAGACTGCAGCTGCAAACAGTGCACATAAAGCATTGACTCTTCCACCGGTGCGGTATGCTTTGTTCGGGTTCGGATTCCCAAGCGAGGGGCCTGCCACAGTTGAGTTTGGAGTTGGGCTAGGAGTATTGGGGGGCTGTTGAACAGGCGGCGTTACAGTTGGAGTAGTAGGGGATGGTGTCGCAACCGTCGACGTAGGTGCTGGGGCAACAGATTCTGCGCCAGGGTAGACCTGAGCTGCAGGGGGTTCCCAGAAGCCGGTCACCTTCGCAAAGGTCACATATAGTCAGTGTTGTACATGGCAATGCCAACAGCACACCTCACCGTGACGTCCATGTACGCCCAAGCAGGCACAGCAACTCCCCGGGGGATCTCCTCAGGAAACCTATGTCAAAAATTCTCAGTTCATACGTGCATGAAGAGCTGAGCAGTCATGAGCGTACACCCCAGAGAAGACTTCTGTACAATTGGCCGACCAGTCGCTCCACCTTTGTAACCAGCAGACTACGTCAGATCGTTGCCTGAATGATACCTCTAAGTGAAAACCCACGAGATGAAATCCCTATTCTGGCACCAGGCGCATGCACTAATAAGCGAGTAGACAACTGAGCTGCAGGTACATGGCGTATCATAGCCTTTGCGAGGCCCGATATAAACCTCATCGGGTAACAGAGCCGTTATTGGATTCACTGTATACGACATGATCAGCATTGTCATGAAACAGTGCATGACTTTTCGAGCGGAAAAATCACCTGTAGGATTGCATGCAGCCCAGAGCGCTGTGCCAACCACGCATGGGCTTTGACTCAGGCTATTATAAGACTAATGCACTCGTTAGCGGAGGCTCAGTATGCCAAAGATAGTAGAACGCACCCAGAATGCAGCCGAACATGTCGCAAGGGGTTCATCAGCCATGGCGGGGGGAGGGGACCTGCTTTGTGTCAGCGGCGAGAGGTTTTATACCTTTTTCCACAGAGGTGGTAACTATCTGTGTAGTGACTTGATCTTGGCAATGGGCGGAACTTGGGTAGCCTGGGCCATCACTACAGTAGTATGAATTAGCAATGTCTAAGTACTGTCGATTTGCTGCGAGTTGCGGCGACAGCGTCGGCACATATTCTCATTGATACTTACATACAGTGACAATAGAAGCTCTGCAGGCCCCTGAAGCGGCATCCAATGGCGAACCCCCATTTAAGCGCCCAGCGAGATGCCTGTGACACTGGCTCGAACGGAGGAACACATGACGGGGCGTGCCTTTGGACTTCTCCCGCATGCGTCAACATGCGATGGCCACTGGACTGGGTAAACCAGAAAGAGTGGAACCTCGCCACCCCACATCCACTGGCTGAATAGATCTAGAATCGAAAGCATGGTTCTGTGCCTGGGCGCCTAATTCACGATTGCCAAGCCTAGATAAATCGACCCCGCCGGGTGGCGAGCCAAGCCCGCATGTAACCTTTTGCGCGACAACACAGGGATTCACAGCCCCGTGGCGAGTGTGATATGGATAAAGAAGTCGGAATGGCCCACAACTCTTGATAGCGCTAGTGCGCGCGTAGAATACACTTTTGAAGTCCTAGGGCACAGTGCTCCCGGCATCCACCCCAGGTAGTACCCTAGGCAATGGCAGGTGGGATAAGTTGACTGACATGTAACGGGATCCCTCCCATTTGCCCGGGTCTACCCATGTCACTGTCGAGGCTCCCAACTTCGTTGTCATTGACGCGTGCTGTGTCAAATGAACCTGGTGCTATCGTTGCTGGACAGGTTCCGACTCGGATGCGCCATGACGGGTCCGACCCTGTAAGAAGTTTCATCGGGTTCGTCAGAAGGCGTGGGGCGGCGGAGAGATTGGGTGCAGAGGACATAGGAATATCGAGATTGGTTCCATCGGAATTGAGATTATCGTTGTTGCGAGTGCCAGGGGTGCGTCTTGCCCTACGAGAAAGAGTGGAAGGTGTAATGTTGATGGATGGATGGATGTCACCACGACGATGCCTTGGCGTCTGAGTGACCGCAGCTGCTGGGCTCCTGCAAAATTATGAACACCGAAATTCGAAGGTCTCGATCTCTATGCCTTACGATGGGAACTGCAAAGGATCTGAATCCATGACATTTGACTGCGGTCTCCTTGGAGTCTTTGAAGGCGAGGAGCTAGGGAATGCCATGGGTGACGAGCTGCCTCCCGCTACATTGCAGATAAGGCGCCGAAGAATGTGGACAAACCGTGAGCGACTCACCAAGGAAGAGCGGATCACCTCCTCTTCGTGGTGTTGCCGGGAGCCCTACTGCTCTCCTGGCGACTGCGCTTCGAAAGACATCGCTCCCAGGTGCATCCGACCCTCTATGCCTGGCGGGAGTGCCTGCTGCAGAAGGAGTTCCAGGCAAGAACAATGGACCTGTGCCTGAATTTGGAGCCGGCTGAGCAGTACCATCCTCCATCTCAGCGTCGAGATCGGATGTGGGGAAGTCGATGGGCGGAGGAGAGGACATGGTGACGGGGTGGATGAAGGTTCAGGAGAAGGAAGAAATTATGTCTGACGCGACGCGACGCGTTGAGTTTAGGGCCGGCCATTATTTGGGCGGAGACCCAATACCGAACAGCCACCTCGGATGCTCTCTACAGCAACGGCCACGATAGGGGTCGTCATCGTCGAAGTCCTGGCGATGGAGTCTCTTCTACAGCTTCTCAATGACGACTCTGGTCCACCTTGTCTACATACACGGATTCCAAGGTGATTCCTCTCTCTCAGGATCTCGTCTTATGAAGATATTAACGGCCGTCAACCAGGGGATGACACCAGTTTCCAAGTATGTGCCAGGAGATGCTTCTCTTGGCATCGTGCTTATCGCTCTCGCAGTCGTTTCCTCTCCACCTACAAGAGACGTTGACCAGGAAAGTTCCCCCCAAACTCAATGTCAGATTCCAAAGCAGCTTGTATCCTACTTACAAGAGTACCAAGCCGATTTCGTTCGCGACGAAGAACTTCTTGTCATGGTAAATCGCCTCCGCACTCCCGCTCGTCTAAGCAACTGAAAGTCGCGTCAGGCTATCCACTCAATCGGAAGGACCTGTGATACTGGTTGGTCATTCTATGGGTGGCCTTCTCGCGGCAGATGCTGCAACACATCACTCCAACCGAAATAAGGACGGCAAACCGAAACGGATCGTTGGTGTTATTGCTTTCGATGTTCCCTTCCTCGGGATGCATCCGCACGTGGTTATCAGTGGCATCGCCTCTTTGTTCGCGAAAGATGAAGGCAAAGATGGCAAGACCGAGAAAGAAATGAATAGGCATCCCCAAATCCAAGTAGTCGACCCTCATACGGCGAACCATAGTGATAGTAACGTCGCCAGTGGCTCGGATGATTGGGAGAAATTCAAAGCCAAAATATCAGGTATGACAATCCTTCGCCTCATCGAGTTCTTCTCATGCATTTAGCAGGAAGCTCCCGGCCGCGTTCCCAAGTCATCGACAACGGAAGCCTTGACGTCCCTCGTTCTCCCGCGTCACTGTCCACGCTGTCGCTCCCAGAGCCCTCCTCTCCGCATTCCGCAAGCTCATCACCCAGCAGGCGCTCTCCTTCTCCCAACTTCTACGACAAAGCAGTCGGCTTTCTTGCTACCCATGCAAAGGCAGACGATCCCGTTGTTCGATGGCTGCGCAAGCACGCCGATGACCCTTTCAGCGCGGGCAAGCGCTGGATTATAGAGCGATTTCAGTTCGGTAGTTGCATGTTCGATCCTGCAGATCTCGGGATACGCTATGATGCCCTCCAGGATTGGAATGGCCTGTGGGTCAACTATTGGACCTACGTCGACGCCCACAAGCACGATAGAAAGAAGAAAGATGGGGATGCCCAACCGAAGGGAGGCGAAACTCTGAGTGAAGCAGACGAACTCGACAACGACATCGCGCTCCTCGATTCTGGGATTTACGACAGAGTCACTTCGAAAGGCGGGTCCTCCACAGCCCCAGCAGAGAACAGCGACAGCAACAACAAGAAACGAAGTGTCCTGAAGAAGAAGCGGCAAGAGAGCCTCGACCAAAGCAAGTCCAAACCTTCCTTGCGCCATTTCGTCGTCCTGCCTACGGGACTGGGCAAGGTGCTCGGTGGTTGGGAGCATTGGGAGAAGGTACCGATCGCAGGTGTGGAAGATGAGGTTGCGGCTCATACTGGACTCTTTATACCCGAACATAATCTGGACTACGCTAAATTTGTGGACAGGGTAGCGGGCAAGGTCATCGGATGGTGTACACAACTGTACGTCAAGTGAAATGCACAGGGACTCCACGTTACTCTACATCCCCGAATTCAGCCTGCTCCACTCCAGATCCTACGGCTGGAAAGAAGATGCTTGAGATAATTCTCTTTGCCGCAAGTTGGAAAGGATCTTCTCGTGGTGACTGCAGCCTAACTACACGACCATCCACATACACTACTTCTGGGGGTGAAGACGACCGTCGGCAGTGGCGTCGTTCAATCTTTTCTTCAACGAAGGCTTCCCTCGCCTGAGCTATGAGCGTAGTGGTCTCCAATCCCAGTTGCTGTGCTTCCGCAATGCTCAGTGATTTTTCTCGGCGACATAAGTCGACGTAGGCCGGTCTGAGCCATTGGTCTACATCGAACCTTCGAGACAAGAGAATTCGGTCGACTGGGGTGAACTGCGACATACGCTTCTCTAGGCCTTCGATTGCGAAATATCTCGCATTCTCGAAGTCGAAGCGATGGGCAACCGATAGCAGATTCAGCAAGCGCATCGCTGTGAAAGTCTGCTCCGCTTTCCCTTCTTCGTTTTCCGCCGTAGCCTCCTTGCAAAGCCAACTGGAGGGCAAAGCGTTTTCCAAGCTGCGGGGTCTTTGATGCGTTTCGGTCAGTCCTATGTATTCTATCCACTGCTGAACTTGAAACGTACGGTTCGTAAAAGTAATCGAGCAGAGCTTCAAACTCTTCAGCTTTCACCTCGGGGAGCACTATAGGTTTGTTGTCTGCCGTTCCCTCAGGCCCAGCAGATTCAGGCGGGCAAGAGAACATCGACTGGAATACGGATGACTCCCGCTGCAGAAAGTGCTTGTGGACCTTAAAGAGTACACCCCCTTCCACCTATGAAGAGGTGAGCTCTTGGCATTTTGGTCTGTAACTGCCAGCACCCGCAATGCTCACCTGGAAGATCACCGTGGTGTCATCGAAATAATACTTGGAGTGCCTGATTGGGGGCTCCGCGCCTATTTCATTGGGATCATCGCTATCTCTTTCGCTCTTGAGCGCACACGCCGGTGCGTCAAGCCGTGTCGATTCCGAATCAGTCATAGCGCGGACAAGATGGCTGTTTGGGAATCTGCTGTTTCATTCGGTGCTACCAACTCTGCCTCTTTATATCCCTGGCTTCCCTTATCGTAGCGTCTATCAGCAGCTTACGGCCGCAGTAGAGCTTGTTGAAGGAAGTTTGTTCGCATGGTATTGGAAGGTAAGAAACGCGGACCTCACGCGTAGCTCGGGATGAAGACGGAAGCCCTATTCTTTCAACGCAAAGATGTGGGTAGCTTGACCGCACTGCCAGTGGCAGCATCTGGCTTCGAGTTGGGGAAGAAGACCTCCACCACTGCGTCTTCCGCAAGTTGCTTATCTTCGTCCTGCGTACTACCACTAAGCCATCGCGACCGTTGCTCGTCCTTCGTGCCCTTCCGATAGAAGTAATTCTCTCTGGCTCTGGCCATGAGAAGGACTGTATCTAACCCCAGCGCCTCAACATCTTCTTTTTCCAGAGGCTCTGGTCTCCGACAGAGGTCAATGTATGCCGGCTTGAGCCACCGATCCACGTCGTACTTCCTCGCAAGTAGGATGCGCTCGACCGAACTGAAGGATGATAGCGCGCCTGGCTGTTCGAGAGCTGTTAGGATGAGCTCGCGGATATTGTCGAAGAGGAGCCTCGTAGAGATAGAGAGTAGCGTAAAGAGCCTCTTTGTTAATGGTCTGTCCTTCGCGAATCTCGAGTTGGAACTGGCTTTCTGCGGGGTGGCAGCTGCTAGCACCCGCCGTGTCAAGCTGGTCGGGTCCATCCTGAAGCATGGCCATAAGTGGATGCCCATTGCCCTTATCCATCTTCAGTTCACTCACCACTCATGATAGAAGTCCATGATAGTCTCGAACTCCTCGACCTTCACTTCTGGAAGTACGATCGGTTTGTCCTCGCTTGCGCCTTCTGGATTCTCGGATCCGGGAGGGCACGAGAACAATGTTTCGAACAACGATGAATCTCTGGTCAAGAAACCCTTCGGTACTTTGAAGAGCACATTTTCAACCTTTGCTTATGTTCATCAGGCGCCGGCGCTAGTAGTTTCTCGGCTCACCTTGAAGATGACGAAGTCTTGGAAGTACCTCGAATGACGCTGGACAATTTCTTCAGACATGGAGTGGAATGAACCTGATTGCAGGGCGAACACGATAGGGTAGACTGGTGGGAATAGTTCCATCCTAAATTCAGGTTATCCTTCTATATGAATTGGTTGGCCCGTGCGACGCCTCGCTGTGATCTCTGTTACGGGCGCTTGAGCATTATCGCCGAGTCGCAGGGCCGTAATTCAGCTTCGAGTGTAAACGTGTCCTAGTGGCAATATCTGGTCGTCAGTGTGTCTGTCCAGTACGCTGATGATAGCTGTACCCTTTGCCATCCTCAGACATACCAAACGCCTCCAGATTTAGTAGGAGAACCTTGAATGTGCCGTCGGGATCCCTGGAGAAACGTACTCTTCAATTTCTTCTGGGGGCACGAATAATAAAAGTAGCCATTTCTCCGCCATCCGGGCGGTAAATTGACGATATCAGTTGTCAATCGGTGGAAGAGCAGCGCTCGAACTTGTTCAGGGGGAATCCTCCCAAATACGGCCTAGATCCGGCCTCGATCAAAGGGCGGGACTTGCCGAGTCCAAGCGGTCGCGTGACAGGGTTTCCCCACATTTCCCCGGAGAGGTGGCGTCAAGACCTTGCTTCCACTCTCTATCTATGGCTCAGTCTTCAGGGTGTTCGACTACGAAGGAGTAGGGCGCCTGCGCAAGCCCTCGAATTTTTAAGAGCGACGCCTACCCGATGGCGGCAGAAGACAAGAGCGGCGGAGAGGGGTCGCAGCGGAGCGTAGAACGCTCCAGAACTCGGGTTCTCGGAAACGTCACGAGTCCACAGTGGTGCAATTACCGAAGGATTACATCGAGTCGCCACGGTCTGAGACATATATAAAGGGTCTGATTCCTATCTACAGTCTCATCACAATACAGTTCCATCGCTACCAACCTTTGTCACAACCGCATTCCATTCTATCCTCACCATGACTCGCACTGCTCGCGCCTCATTCCCCCGTGCCGCCCAGAAGGACCGCTCAGAGAACAGGACTGGGCTTGATCCATCTATTCGCAAGAACGGTGCAGGCCAACACAACTGGGGAAACGTTCGTGACGAGCGCGACCTCGAGCTCTTTGCTGCCAAAGACGAGGAGGAGGAGCTCGACGAGCAAGTGGGTGCTCAGGAGCCTGAAGAGGTCGTCGACGACGTCAAGTACCGAGGTATGCTGTTCACAGGTAGTTCAATGTCAGATCGAGTGCTAACTGTGTGCTGAAGCGGACCCTCCGGCAAAGTCCAACCAGAATCTTGACGATGGCGACATCGAAGGCGCTCGGAAAATCAGGAAGAATGCCCTTCACAAGAAAGGTATGGCACACCATCCATGATATCCGAAGTAGGAGATTAACCTCGTCAACAGACATCGACTTGTCTGCAATTGCCAGGACATCAGTTGCTGTGTCCCGCTCTCCACCGAGTGCCGACAAGATCCCTGTCAGCGACGCTGTGAGCCCCTTCATCACCTAGCATCTCATCGGTAGCCTGACATTCTATCTTCCTCTTAGACCCGCCTAATCTAAATAGAAGTCCACTGAAGAGAAGCTGAAAGTCAAACATGTGTATTTATAGTCTACGCAATTATACGAACCCTTGACGAACCCTTGAGACGGTCTTCTTAGCATCGATTGAAACATATTTAGTGGAAGCTTCAGAAGTAGAGCTGTAGACCTCTTCTTCGTGCACTTCCTCACCCGATATAGGGGTGCAATGAGCATGAACGCGCTGGGGCGCGTCATTAACTGAGTCTTAGGGGTAGAGTTGCCTTATCCGGTCATACCCGAACTGTGAGAGAACCGCCGTCGAGCCTGCTGTCCTGTTGCTTGCTTCCAACCATCATCTCGGGGAGAAGCGATGAGCAATGCCCTTGGAGACATCCGCGAGATTCTGAGGTCGACAGACGAAGTCAGGGCCGTGCTAGAAGTCACGGTCATACCCAGTTCAAGCGACTCTGAACCCGGACTAGACGAAGATGCAGGGAACAGGCGGATCTTGGCTGTGATATCCCATAAGGACGACTGGGACTTGATAGAAGAAGGATGGTACGTGATACAACGCCAGCAGAAGCTCTTGTGACCAACCTACAATAGCGTCTTTGTGTGCAAACCCAAGTCAGCTGGCCATGACCCTGACGTGCAGCGCGTTCTGCCGATTTACGGAAACTTTGCGATTGTGATGAGCCAGATGAAGAGGAGCACGCTGGAGCTTGGCAAAGGTCCCAGCAAGCCGCCTCCAGAATCTTCGTCTTCTCGTTCCGGTAAGCTGCCTCTTCACGTCTTGGCATTTGTGCATTCAACAAGCGTAGGCTTCAGTATCTCTATCACACCTGCTGAGGGTTTGCAGGGCAATGCCCAGCCTACCGTTTTCTTCACTAGGAATGTGCCTGAGCTTCGCGCTTTTGTTGCCGAGTGCAAGCGCATGAGGGAGGTTAGCGGTGCGTATTGCAGTTACAGCATTTCGACGGAATTTACTGACGCGGGCCACCGATAGATGTCGAGTCCAACGTCGTTATCAACCTCGCTCAGTCGACAACACACTTCAGTTGGTTAAGACCTTATATCCTGAAGCAAATATCACCTTCCCTTTTGGCGCTTATACCCCCCGACTTACGTTCAACCAACAAGCCACTTAATGAACGGCTGTCGACTTCCAGCGCAGGACAAGCTGGGGATGACCATGCTGATATCCAGCTAATAAGGGAAGAGTGGGTCCGTGGTCAAGCCCGGAAAGCTTGCTCGAATGGCAAACGGAGTTTGAGGTGAGTTCACAGTTCCGAGAACTTCGTGACCTTTATTGAAGACTTCAGGCTACGGATAGGGACGTTTAATGTGAATGGTAAACTCCCATCGCAAGACCTCTCCAGTTGGATTCAGGGTAGTGAGATCAAGGAAGCTCATCCTATCTTGCCACCTGTTAAGAACATGTCCCCACTTTCGCTGGGTGAGATAGTCCGGAATCCGTTTGACCTACGTATGTATTACTCTTACTCTCTCGTGACAATTCTCATCAGTTCGGCAGTGGGCAGAAGACACACTTCAACGCACAGTGTTCCGCAGAAATCTGAAGATAAAGTTGAGCCTGTTGATCCAGAGGACGACGACCCGGACGTCTTTGCACTTGCGTTCCAAGAGTTGGACCTTTCCACTGAGGCGTTGATATACTCACTCGGCACAGTGCGGGAAGATGCCTGGTGTCGAGCAATCTTTGCTTCCCTAGGTGAGAAGGCGGAGAAGTACGAAAAGGTCTGCTCCGCTATGTGCCAATGACCGCTGGATGAAGTCTGACTTCTCGGCCACAGCTGGCATCAAAGCAGCTTGTTGGAATGCTCATAGTCATCATTGTCAAGAAGACTTTGAAAGCCTGTTTCACGGATGTTAAGACGACGTCGGCGGGTGCTGGTATCCTCGGTGTCATGGTCAGCATTCCCGGCATACATTCTGCAAATACGGACTCAACCTAAAGTACCCAGGGCAATAAAGGCGCGGCAGCCGTTAGGGTCACGTTCACACCTCCTGGAAGTACAGGTCCGACGGTCTTGACATTCGTCAATGCCCATCTTGCCGCTTTCGACGAGATGGTGGATAGCGCAATCAGGACTTCCAGGACCTCTCGAAGAGGCTCTCATTCGAAGTGACTTGGCCCGAGGATGACGATCAGGAGCTCCATTATCCTTTGCCTACTCTGAGCGCGTACGAGAGTGACGCCCTGTTTTGGATGGTATGTGCAAACGTCCTACCGCGGCTACTTCTGCTTCGGTTAGTTCGCTGATCTCAACTGCTAGGGAGGTGCGCAAAGGTTCGCCTTGACGAGACTAAAGCTAAGCGTCAGCAGATCTCAACTACCGCGTCGACATCCCTGATATCGAGCTCCGCCGCATTCTCCGTGACGAGGAGTGGGATAATGCGGAGAAGTTCCAAACACTTTTGCGGTATGACCAAGTGCGTGCAGCTGCTCTCTTGGTAAGGATTTACTGATGATATGTACTGTCAATTCGCCCAGTTGATCAAAGCCCAAAGGCAAGGCAAGGCTTTCGTGGGCTTTAAGGAAGCGCCTATCTCTCATTTCCCGTACGCCGCCTCTGCTCATCCGCCCTAATGTCCACCTTTGACTGGATCATCACCAGGACATATCGCTTCAGCCCAGGGTTGGGGATGGATGCCTTGGGTTACGACCTCAAGTAAACCTTCATTTTGAACATTCCATGCTATTATTACATCTGATCCGCATCTAGGAGGAAACCAGCTTGGACAGACAGGGTTCTTTTCATTCCAAGTACAACATGTCGAATAGAGCCTCTGTCGTATGAGGCATACCCGCAAATAACTATGAGTGATCACAGGCCTGTTGCCGCGGACTTCAGGGTCGATGTAAGTTCTGCGCTCAACACCTTATTCGATGGCTTCGATGATCAACCATGGCTTACTACGTCCACCGTACAGGTCGACTCGATAAATCAAGAGCAATACATTGATGCGCTGAAGAAGTGTTACCGCGACGTCGACCACCTAGAAGGGACGAGTGAGAGGAAAGGGCTACAGGTGGATAACTCCTATGTGGACTTTGGAACTCTCCAGTAAGTGTTCTATGCCGGGAATAGCTTCTCCCTGGGCACTGATCCTTATTCGATTTGTAGATATGAAGTACCCCAAGTAAGGACAGTGAAAGTGACGAACTCGAGCAAGGTAATTATAGTTTCACCGGGTATCATGGATAGCTATCTGATACTCAGGGTGCGGTAGGGGCCCTGCGCTTTCCGATTTATACCCGTTCAAAACGACCAACCCATCCGTATGTCCTTTCCTTTCCTTTTGACATGACTCTGGGTCTTAAATTGAGCCTCATCGAGATCCCGAATGGCTTAGCATAATTCCTCAAACGGTACGTACATCCCACTCCCCATTGCCTCCCATGCTGATCGGGCGCGGTATCATTCACTCAGGGCGTCCTCCTTCCTGACGAAAGCGTCGAAGTCACATTTACCGCACACGTTAACAATACAATCGCATCTACACTCAACCGCCGACCCACAGACCTAAGCGGGACTCTAATCCTCCATACCTTGCTAGGCAAGGACCACTTCATTGCCGTTTCCGCGGAATACGAACGGACGTGTTTTGGGAATACTTTGGCGTATCTGACGCAGCTCCCTGGTCCTATACGGTCGGTGAAGGCTTCCGCGGAGTTGTTGGATGAGAGACATAGGAAGAATGCACCGACAGAAATTATACGCCTGGTTAATTGGATGATGACCAACACGACGAATATGGTAGGCCCTGGTAATCGCACCGAGAGGAGAGTACTCACAGGTACTGCTGTGATTTAGGAGAATGTTTTCCTGGAGTCGGGAGATGAGGCGAATGTGCAGAAGATACGAGAAGTGAGTCGAGGCTTTGAAATGCCGCTGTTTGGTTTCTAAATTAGCTCTATTCCACAGTGCCTAGATACAGGCGATGAATTTCCCTGGCCACCGGCAACCACCAAGGATCCACATATACCCCTGGCATTCGGGTCGACGTTGCTTATGCTCCTCGATTCCCTCACGGAACCTGTTATCCCGGGTATCCTCCATCCCAAGTGCGTCGAGATGACGAATCGGGACGAGGCGTTTGAGGTGACTTATCTCTTCGCTCTACCCCACATTCGTTAGGTATTGATTTTGTGGGTATCTCTTTCAATAGCTTCTCGATGCTGTTCACCCTGCTGCCGTGAATGTGTGGATATCTGTCACAGCGTTCCTGCACTTCATTTCGAAGTCGGTCTCCGAGGAGGACCATGCAGAGAGGTTGGGTATGTTGTTTTCCTTCGTCACGTTCAATCGAAAGTATAACGTTGTGTATCTGTAGCCTCAGTATTCGCGCCTATACTGCTCCGTGACGACCCTACCTCGCTCGCTCCACCCATTTCACCAGCAAAGAAAGCCAAGTTCCTCCTCTACTTCATCAGTTGAGGTTACTGGGAAGGTAGACCGCAGAATTCCGTGACAATACTTCCTGCTTTGATATACTACGAAATGTACGAAAGATGATACTTTTCCGGACACTGGCTACCTTCAATACTACCCACACATACGTCTACTCGAACATCTTCTTCAACGCCTTCTTCTGCTTCTCTCTCGCCAATCTCTGCGCCTCCTTGATCTTCGCCAGCTCTGCCGCAATCGCCTGATCCTCCGGCGCCAACTTCGCCGCAGCCTGCAAGTCCTCCTCTGCCTTATCCTCGTCCTTCAACTGTAGCCGTGCAAGTGCGCGACGGTAGTACGCCTTGGCCTTGTCAGCAGGCTTGAGAGATTCATCGAATTGGTTGATAGCGCGAGTGGTGTTAGTGACCGCTACCGTGGCAGTGGCGGCGGATCTGGTGGGGGAACGGATGGCGCCGAGGGACGAATTGAGGAGGAGGGGTACGAAGAGCTCGACGTAGCCTTGGCGGATGGTCTCGAAAGCGTCTTCGGGTAGTGGCCAGTGGGTATCCAAGTATCTGAGTGATTCTGTTGAATGGAGTCGGTAAGACTGTTGCAATATACGTTCTGTGAGGGGAAAGACATACTCTGGTATTTCTCGTACGCAAGGTCGATCTTGCCTTCCTTGAAGAGGCGGTTGCCTACTTCACGGACCGCCTTGGCGATCTCGAGGCACACAAGAGGATCAGAGGTCTTGTGGTTGTCCTCATCCTCAGGGTAGTCCTCATATGGGTCCCCGTCGGCAGAAACGACAGCCTCCTCTTGCAACGAGGGGTCGTCCCGCGAGAGTTCGCCCGCGTCGGTGATCTCAACAGGCTGTATGGGAACGTCACCCGGCCCTGTCGCGTTGTTCTCAATCGCACGAACTGTTGTTGGATGGCAATTAGCTTTGATACTGATGAAGATGCTGGGAAGAAAGCGCCACACATACCAACTGACTTGCCCTTGACGACCTCCCCGAACACAACGTGTTTGCCGTCAAGATGGGGCGTAGGAGCGACAGTGATGAAGAATTGGGATCCATTTGTGTTGGGGCCGGCGTTAGCCTATCGTTCCGTCACAGTAACAGCACCGTCAGTCGTCGAAGTAGCTTTGCCCAAGGCGTATCAGGTGGTAACGTACCATTGACAACAGGAACGGCTTGGTGTGGTTTACGGGGAAAGCTTCATCTTCGAACTTCTCCCCGTATATCGACTCGCCGCCGGTGCCTGCGAGATGAGGTGAGTTCCCGGTTCGTTCGACGATACGGGACCGAAAGTCGTACCGTTTCCTGCGGTGAAGTCGCCACCTTGGCACATGAATCTGTCGAACGATGATCAGCAGCTCGGTCAACGTCTATACCAAGGAGATCGACGCACCCCTTGATTACACGATGGAACTTGGATCCCTTGTAGTGCAGAGGCTTTCCGAGCTTGCCTTCGCCTTTCTCTCCCGTGCATAGTGCACCTGTCCACGCACCTCAGTACATTCCACCGATCTAAGAGTTGGAGGTACTCACGGAAGTTCTCTGCGGTCTTGGGGACGAGGTCATTGTAGAGCTCGAAGACGATGCGACCGGCGTGGTTGCCGCCGATGCTGATGTCAAAGTAGGTGAGGGGACGAGAGGGATTAGGCTCTGCTGCCATTGCTACGCGCTGTATAGGATTTGGGCTAGACGATGGTGGGGAATGTGATGAAGTCGTTCGAAGCGCGGATAAGCGCTCACAAGCTGCTTATGTAAAATACTGGGAAGGTGCTAGAACATTCCGGTGGCGACTGCTTGTCCACCTTCCACCATGTCCACACTCGTCAGGAACAGCGCTAGCGTCACCTGGACCCACCATGTCTATCAGATAGCCTTGGTAGTGTGCTTCGACTGAGAAGGAGCTGCGATACGAGAGCTATGACGACAAGTTTGCGTGCTGGGCGCCTAATGCACCGTTCCAAGTGGGGTATTGGCAGGCATCACAGATACTGAAATAGTGAGGGGCTTCCAGTGTAGCCGAAAGGGCCGCCCTGAGCGCTGAGGGCTAGAGAAGTAGCTCTCAAGTGACCCCACCGAGGCTATTGGAAGGAGCCTCAAATGAGGACGCACACAAGGTGCACACAAGCACACCGCCGACTCGGACATCGGTGCCTATGATATCTGGAAGGAGTCTGTATGATTTTCTGACATTTACGCTTTTATTCCAGAACTCTGATATTTCTATCAGTCGATCCCCGTGCGTCGGCCAATGTGCAGTCTCGCCTTTGTGATGAACATTGCCAGCAATGCACAACCCATCTGGAAGCGCTGGGTCCCTTGTCTTCCTGCTCACCCCTTCTTGTGCGTCCGGCTCGGCGTCTACCGAGTATGAAGGGCACCCAGCCTCCATTTGGTGGGGCAGAGGAGTCCAGCTTCTGCTGGTGCACATGGCCTCGTATCTCCGCGGACATTGTGGCACTTCCTTTTCGAAACCCATGACAGGACCCTGAATCATTCTGGTTGTCCCGTACGACATATCAAAAGGGTCCCTACAAAGACTTTATAGAGTAGTCGGCTCGATGGACC
>JANDKE010001121.1:0-16685 GCA_027627275.1 Coprinellus aureogranulatus
ACCTTTGAATATTGCTCGTGGCAGATTACTATACACGCGCCTATCTTCGTGATGCATCTCCTTCCGCCATTGCGTGAGTGAATTGCTTCTGGCTTCCTCGGGATGCGTACCTCAGCAGGTTCTCCTCTTTCAGGTGGATTGGGAGTGTGAACACCTTCATGACAATCGCAAGTAGTCTGGCAACAGGCGTGCTCTTTGATAGAGGCTACTTGTGGGTACGCTGCTGCAAAGCGCTGTACACCCTTTGACACTTCCGCGCTTTGATAGCTATCATATGCTCTATGGTGGCTCACTCTTGATGAGCTTTTCCCTCTTCATGCTTTCCTTGGCACAGCCAGGACAGCTGTATCAGGTTTGGATAAGTCAACCATTTCTCCAGGTACAGATTGATCTCTTTCGACAGGTTTTCTTAGCTCAGGGGATTGGCCTTGGTCTCGGAAGTGGGCTTACTTATCTCCCAACGATCGCCATCGTCTCTCACCATTTCAAACGCCGAGAGTCGCTAGCGATGATTGTTGTAGTATCAGGGGCTGCACTCGGGGCAGTGGTTCACCCGATACTGCTCAATAAGCTATTCGCCCTTCCACGAATTGGGTTCCGCACGACGGTTCAGACAAGCGCAGCCATGGTCTCAGGGCTACTCGTTATAGCCTGTCTGCTAATTCGAGAGAGAAGACCATCACTCCAGGTCGAAGCTACAGGAAAAAGCGAGTCGAAAAATTCTAGCAGCCTTAACATTCTGGATGCCGTGTGCGCCTCACTGAGAGACGCGCCATTCATGGCTTTCTCCTTATCGTGAGTCGATGCTTCATATTTACGGTTCATCGCTTCTTATCTCACCGACGGGTCCTAGGCTCACTGCGTTCTCTGTTGGCATCTACTACCCTATCTTCTATCTACAGTTAGACGCTGTCAAGCATGGTGTCGAAGAAGGCTTTGCATTCTACATTGTGAGTCGCGACTGCTGCGCCAATTTACATATTGGTTTAGTTCAATTGCGACAGCTCACAATTATGAATGGCGCATCCCTCGTCGGGGGCCTTGTCCCTTGCATTGTGATCAGCCAGCTTGGAACAGAGATGATCCTGGTGGGCTCCGCGGTGCTTACGGCTGCATCCGTATTTGCGATGTTGGGCTTGAAGGGCATGGAGAGTGCTTTGGCTATCGCCATCGTGTATGGACTATTTGTCGCCATGCGTGAGCCCTTCCGTTCTCTCCGGTAAAGCCGTGGGCTCACCTGGCCCAATCGATTATAGCTTTCACTCTCCAGGGCCCGATCGTCTCAATGCTGACTCCGGAGCAGTCAAAGTTCGGGTAAGCAGATCTCTGACTACTACTTCCCTCGAGTGCTGATGCGTCCGTTTGACAAGTACGAGGCTCGGGATAGCCTTCACTTTCTGCGGTGCGCACTTCTAGCAAGGCTTTGGCAATTTTTTTTATAACATTACCTTCACAGCGTTTGGAGCCCTGGTAGGTCCGCCTATCCACGGGGCGCTCCTTTCAGATGCCTTTGAGTGGTGGAAACCTGCGGTCTTCAGTGGGGTGAGTCTGCCTTTCCTTGTCAATTCGGAGTGAATCACACATCTTTGTAGACCTTCACTATGTTAAGCGCCGTCGGTTTTTCTGCTACAGTTGTCCTCCGTCGGAGGAAGGTGTCCTCAGCTGACTAGTGAGGAAAATAAGTGAGATCCCTGGCAGCTTCACAAATTCGTTTGACAACTTTCTCGGGGCCGCCAGAAATGTGATCGAGAGATATAATTACAAGTCGGTTCACTCAGTGGGTTAGAACTGCGCAATATAATGGCTGGTAAAGGACGTTTTGCTTCGCGCACCAATCTCATTATCCACCCGCTGTTGCCGGCATCTGCCGAGCCCCTAATCTCATATTAAGCGCCCGTACGCGAGCAGCGCAAATTATCAATCGCCATGACTCGAAATTGCACAGGCGATAAGATCGGGGTCTTGATGCCCCCAGAATATTCTATGTCTACAGTAGGCTTAGCTTGAGAGGCAACTGAATGTTGGGCGAGCTATGAGACCCATGAGGATTTGCGTCTTGGACAACCGGTTGAACGACACCGTTATCCATCCACTCAACCTTCTTCCCCGACGGCCTGAACTTGAATCGCCTGATCATAGTGCTGATAACAAGCTCTGAGAGCGTGGTTAACCGAGGCGCATCACTCAACGATGGAAACGTACTCATTTCCAATTGGGCGAACTTGAATCCAATGCAAGACCGACTTCCACCCAAGAATGTCATCCTACGACCAGAGAACGAGAAGGTTAATCCGGGATGTGGTAGTATAGGACGCAGTGCTTACAAGTTAGAGTAGACACCAGGTATCCGAGCTTCGGTGACAGTGGCAGGAAGTGGCGAGAGCCATCGCTCGGGCTTCCACTCGTTGGCGTCTGGGCCCCAGATTGCGGGATCGCGGTTGCAATTATGCAGAGACATGAACAAGACAGTATCCTTTGGAATAGGAATCTCGCTAATCTCGCGTCCGTCGACCGTTGTGATAGGTGTTCCAAGGGGTAAAACCGTGTCTTTCTTCGTCCTGCGAGATCAATACCTCAATCAAGTTTCTAGACACTTTCGAAGAATACCACGTACTGCCTGGGGAAGTTGGGTACTGGGGTGTGGCTGGCGAGATCACAAAAAGAAATTCAGACCTTCGCAAAACTCCGAGAACCCATTCAACTTACAGTCTGAGCGTTTCCCTGCAAACCGCGTCCAAGAAAGGCAGAGCGGTTAAAGTGTCATAATCCAAGTCCCCGCCCTGGCTGGAATACGCATCCACTACCTCCCGTCTCAACCTCTCTTGTACGTCAGGGTTCTCGCTGAGAAGGTATAGTATTCTCGACATTCCGTTCGATGTTGTGTCCATTGCTGCGAAAGTGATAGTTCTATGGCCAAATGACTAAGTCAGAGCGCTCGTGAAATATAATCCGGGTAGGAACCTACGAGACCTGTGCTATGAGTTCATCCTCTGGAAGCCTATCTTGCTCCGAAGCATTTATGTTGGCCCTGACTGCATTGATCGTACAATTAGATTGCGTAAGTACGCAGCTCGACGGGTCAGGCAAACGGCTTACTGAGAGCACTCATGATATCCTTCCCATCCCCAAACCTCCCCGAATGACTTCCCCCATCTTTCAACCCACGTTTTGCGTTCTCGAAGATATCAATCGAGGTCCGATGCATAACATCTACCATATCCCTGAGACCATGGAGCTTCTTCCAAGGCAATGCGTCCACCACAGCACGCTGGAACCTGGGAGTCCCGATGTTGTGAACGTAAGGGAAGGATAGCATTCGAACGATCGTTACGATTGGGTCGTTGATTGTTCCTCTGTCAGTAATCAGCGGCAGTGAAAGTCAGACTTGTACTGTCACGACAGACGAATCCTATACTCACGCGAAGTTCCTGAGAGATACAGCATAGGGGTGCTCCGGCGCATCTGGCTCCAGGGTGTCGAACGAGTATCCGAATCCACTTCGCGCGACGAGCTCGAGCGCCATTCGGGTCATCCATGAGAGGACGTCAATCTACGGAACGTCATCAGCTCATATGCCTCTTCTACTCCGGACGAACGCTACCTCTTTCTCGCCTCGGGAAACAAGGCTCGCGATAGACTTCTCAACCTTCAAGCGTACCCTGCCTTGAGAATGACATTGTCGTGGCGAGTTGGTGACCCACTTTATATGTCACTTCGTAGAATACTGGAGCTAAAGTACTATGCTCGAGCCAAGCGTCTGGCTCCCTAACGTTGGTCACTCACTCATCTCGCGCATATGCGCCCCGGAAAAGACCGGGTTAAGCATCTTGCGCTGCCTCCTATGTTGCTCGCCTGAAGGGGTGGGTTAGCAATTCCCCGTGCGCTTAAATGCTTCCCACCTACCTAAGGTCGAAAGTAAACCCTTTCCGAAGAGTTGTGAGTTCATTCTATGCAGTCCCTTAGAATTAATATCACACCAGCGGGATCTGTCTCCCGAGCGTACCTGATGAAGTCATCTGCCTCTTCGAATATGTCTGACTCCTAAATTTTTTGGTCAGACCACGCCGATTACAAGTGCCAGGACTCTCTGCTCACCTTGATCAAGATGTGATAGAGAGCCTTGGGGTCGGATACGACTAAGATATCCTCCTGCGAGCCTATCGTTAGTCTCCCTTTTCAACGGTTTGCGATAGCAGGCCAGAAAGACAAACCTGGAACAATCCTCTAAACTTGAACAGCCTCCCATCTGCGTGTGATACGTTATGAGAAACTTTGTAATGACGCTACTAGGGGATGGCTGTACCCACGTTTCTTCCGTAGCGTCTCTCTGTATTCCCATCCCGCAGCGCTACCGTCAAAGTACTCCTTCATATTTCCTGAGCCAAATTCGTCAGCCCGTCCAGGATCATCAAGAGACTCAAAGGTGCCATACCGAATGGCCAAGGTCCCGGAGGCGGTCCTTGGATAACCGCGAGTGGGTCCTTCGTCAGAAACCGCCGCAAGACACGCCATATAATCCAAGAACCAACTCCAAGAAGGAGGATCTGTCCTACAGACAGAGTCGCCATCTTTCACAGGGTGAACTGTTATGCGGCAACGAACGTTAGCTTTCGCGTTATATAGTCCGTCAGCTTGAGAACATCCGGTCCGGTTCACCACCAGGACATAGAACGGCTTGTCCCATCGATCCCGCGAACGTTCCAAAATAAGACCCCTCGCTCAACTCGGGTCAATTCAATGACAGCGGGCGCGAGAGGTTTGGGTGCTGCTCTTTCTAGAGATATCGCATTTGTACTGACTCTGTGGGAGAGGATCAGTTGAAAGAACGTCAGATATCAGGTTTGCGGACCGCCAGAGGTCCGATAGATGACACGCGGGGCTGGTACTGGGAAACACAGTGGTTAATTTGTCGACTTCCATGCCTTTACACAGCGTTAAGCGTGGAGAGAAGAGAGAGCGTACTGCCGCTATGGCAGATGTCTCTGTTCGAAGCGAGGCGTGCAGGTATGGATGATCCCCGCGTTTCGCGGACAATACAACATCTAGGCGCTCGGCGACGACTCGGAGGCGCGATCTAAGCGCCCGAAGCCACTCGCATTGCAACTACACGTGAGTAGGCCAATGCACCCAATTGACGCTCTCGATAACTTTGCAAGCCTAAATCGAACATCCAAAGGCAAAGAACGGCGCGTCAGATCGCTCAAGAAAGAGTATAGTCCTCGGCGAATCGCACCTTCTTATGCCTCGCCCAATCTGCCTTCTGGCACCCAGGACTACAGAAAAAAGCGCATATAGTCAGCCTTCCCACCTCCCTCTTCAATCTACCCTAGCCTTGGACTCACCAACAATACCTAGTCAACTTACACCCACCGCACCTCGACATCCTATACCCCTTCTTCGCCGTCTTCTCATCATGGCACTTCGCACAGCTGCTCGCAGCCGGGTACGGCGACTCCGGCAAATCGTCGTAATCCGTGTTCTGGGGGAAGTTATTTGGCCACCTTGGGTCGGGTAGTGTGGGTGTTATGGCGTTTATGAGGTCGGCTTGCTCTTTGATTACTCTGTGGCAGTAGTTCGTGCCCGCTTCGCAGAGGTTGTGGATCTGGGGGCGTAGAAGAAGCGTAAGCCTCGTGAGGGCATCCTCTGATCACTGTGCTCACGTAGAATACGACCCTGGGTTGAGCGAGATGCGTCCAGTACACGACGTGGTACTTGCTCTCCCTCGCCGTCTTCCCTGTCAATCGACGACTTCAGCGAACTACGCCGCGCATCCAAGACACTCAGCGTACCGCAAATCTCACATCCCCACTCGTTCGTGAACTTGAAGTCGGGCGACATTGTGATAGCAAGGCCGTCGACCCAGTCTCTGATCTTGAGAGCGTTGCCTCGAATGGCTTCCGGAACGACTGGGCGAAGCTCGATCTCTGTTCGCCTCTGATTACTAGCTACCGCGTTAGCTGAATTACAAAAAGACAGAGGAAGGTGCGGATGGCACAAAGCGTGGCATTCAGAGCGTGAAGAGACTCACTACCCGTAAGTAAAGCCAGTCAGCTCAAGCTTCAAGTCGTTCGATGCAGACGCCATGGCTGTACGAGGTCAACGTCGAGGAGATGGTGGTAGATGTAGAAGAAGGACGAGGACGCGCCAAGCGTGTATGTCGCTGTTTATGAGCACAGCGAGCAAGAAAAACTAGGCACCAACAATGGATAAAAGCAAATCACGGTAATCTACTGCATCCCTGACATACAAAACCGCGATAATCGCGTTCGAAATCCTCCAAAAAATCATTGAGGAGCACCATATTCCCTAGCGAGCTTTTCAGCGAGGACGTCCCAAGTGTCTTCACCCGTGTCCATCGCTGCTGCAGAGGGGTTCTCCAATGGTAGCAGCATCATCCGCCCTCGCGTATCCAACCCAAACGCGTGCTTGTCTCGACTCTCTTGGTGCGTCTCCGGTAGCGGTGCAGTGTATTTGTAGTTGAGAGTGTGTGACGAGAGCTGTATCCAGGTAAGAAGATTGCCAGGTTAAAGACAGAAGCTACGCACCTCCATGATCGCAGCATCCTCAGGATGGAACGAATATACACCGTCCTCTGGCCTGACATGGCTATCATCTCCCGCCTCCGACTTGCGCTTCTTCGTCTTTGCCTTCTTTTTCCTCGCTTCCGACGCCGGCATCGAGTTTTCCAGCTGCGACTCTTCCTCCAGTGATAGATGGTACGTCCGTGAGATGAAGAGGAGGTGAGAGAATTTGTACGGCAGTCCTTGAGAGACGGCGTTCCGGACTTCATCCTTGAGCATATTGTATAATGGGGGAATGACTTGCACGGGCATGTTGATCAGGCGTTCGCAGATGACCAGGCCGACGTGCTTTTCGGATTGGGAGAAGAGAGATTGGAGGGTAGAGTGCAGCTCGGGTGAAGAAGATGACTTTTCTAAGCAATACTGAGCGATTGCCTTGATTGAAGGGTGTTCCTATAGAAAGGTTTAGATACATACAAGGATAATGAAACCAGGGCGTACGTGGTGGACGTGCATGTTCAACACCGTCAAAAGCGCATACGGATCGCTCTCCTCACCATCCGTCTTAATCGTCGACCCAATGTTCGTTTGCGACAAAATCAGCTCCGTAAGCTCATGACAACTGAACTTCTCTGCATCCCTCCCAAACAACTGCCCTAACAAGCGCTTTATAGCCTGGTAGTCGACATCGGGGTTGGGGGATAGGAAGTCGAAATCGACGTTAATGAGAGACTGAGAGGGGCGTCAGAGGGGTATATGGGCAGAAAGGAACGTACGCACTCACTACGTCTGACCCAGAGTCACTGCCTTCGTCGTCCGATGCCTGTGCGCGTTTCGCCATCGTTGTTCACAGCGATCAGCCCTAAAAAATCCGCCCCGCATGAGACTGCTGCCGAGTCGGTGTCTGAAAACCCCTGATCCGGCGCTAAACCGAGCGAGATTGCAGTGAGCTGGCTTGTTTCCCGCTCTCATCTCCCAAGGTGTTTCTCAACCAAGAATAATGCTATCTGGCGGTGCCGTCAGAAACATAGGCGCCGGACGGGATGGAAAACGCAGTTAAATATGGGCTCGCCACCGCGGATGCTCACAGCATGCTGTGCATTGCTCGCACAGCAGTACAGGTCGAAATAGACTCATTGCCGCCCATTCGTGCTATTTACTTTCTGAATGGTGCTGAAACAAAGCGAAAGAGGATAATTCGTGGCCCTCAAGCTGAAACCTTACGGCAAACTTTAACCGAAGCAGAGGGGGCGTAGATGGGAATTCGAAGATACTCTTGGAACCACCCCTGCTTCTGTGCTACAAAGGAGGGGTTGGTGGGCGCAGTACGTGTCTTCGCGGCGAAGAACATCTCGACATTCCTTCACCCTGGCTTGTGATGTCTACCAATCGAACCTCCCACGCGTGGCAGAGGTGTAAAGCTCTGCTCGAGCTCCTTGCTTAGCGAAGCACCCCGTAGGAGCTGACTCACAGTCTGGGGATTTGTCTTCGGGAATGGCATAACATCTCACAAAGCCACCGGATCCTCGACATTCCTCGGTGTGTATCTCACCGACGATGTCCCAGGGTAGGGTTCCGTATATAACAGCAACCGCAATATACAAGCTCTTCTGTGACTGGCAGCTATGCCCTTCTCTGCTGTGCAACTTGTCGCTGTCGGGGTAGGAGCCTTGTTTCTCTGGCGGATCTTCCGGCGTTTCCTGGTCAAAGATCCACTTGCGGTTATACCAGGTCCGCCTTCAAGTTCGTTACTCCTCGGTATGTCATTCTCGCATTGATACCGCTGATGCACATGCTAACCGATAATCTTGTAGGGGATATAACGAAGTTCTTCGATTCCAATGCTTGGGGGCTCCGAGACGAGCTCAGCAAACGATGTGGGTTGCGCCCGTAGTCTAGGCAGATCTGTGGGGTCATTTACTTCCTTTTTATTAGACGGAAGGTTCTACACTTTAAAGGGCTTGCTCCAAGTGCGATATACAGCATAGTATTGAACGCTCAGTGCAGCTGACCGACTCGGCGATTTGTAGGAGACCCATCTGGTGGTATCCGACCCCAAGGCGCTGTATCACATATTAATCAAAGTACGCTGGCTTCATTCGGTCGCTCATCGTTGCCATTGATAGTTGGGTTAGGATCAAGATATCTTTGAAGAGTCCTCCGATTCGATCAGGTGAACCCCAGTGCTGCGTAACGTCCAAATTGACTTAACTCATCCCCTACGCAGAGTCAACAGTGCGGTCTTTGGGCAAGGCCTGCTATCCACGCTAGGTAGAACACTTCAGCCATCCCCACTGCACCTCGTCGCTGAGACCCGTCTGAAGGAGAGCAGCACAGAAAGCAGAGGAAGATCTTGAATCCAGTATTCTCCGCAGCTCACATGCGTGAGATAAGTACGTTACCTCCGCCCTCCAAGACTAGAATAGAGTTTAACCCAGTACGCGCAGCACCGATATTCCATGGTGTTGTCGACAGGGTGCGTTTCACTCATTTATACCCTCCGCCAGTCTCTAACTTGTTTCGCGCACCTGCAGCTCGAGAAATCGATGACGGAGCTGGTCACGCAAGGAACCGATGAGGCGAGTGATGCTCAGCGAAAACATATATCTACACAGCTAACCGGTATGATCAGATTGACCTGCTTTCGTGGATGACGCGAACCGCTTTGGAGCTCGTAGCACAAAGCGGCTTCGGGTACAGTTTCGACACTTTGAAGACAGATGCGCGGGAGCATCCCTTCGCTGCATCTCTCCGAGACTTTATGTGAGTGGGCGCCTCGCCATCTAGACCTTTTGCGCTGAAGGCTCACTTGGCTTTCCAGGGCAACGGTTAACGACCCCTTGGTTCTGTTCGCTCGATTGTCCATTTTCCCTTACGTCTCCAAACTGGGAACACCCCGAATTCAGCGAGCGGTCGTAAATGCGTTGCCATGGAAGAGGCTTCATTACTTGCGGGATATGGTCGACGTCATGCATGAGACGTCAGTTGATATTTTCGAGAAAGCGAAGAAGCGCCTCGACGAAAACAAGGGCGACTCGGAGGGGGGCTCGAAGTCAAAGGATATAATGAGTGCTCTGAGTAAGTTTCGGGTCGTAAATTTCCACCAGGCATTCCCGTTGATCATCACTTGTAGTCAAGGCTAACAGGAACGCGTCGGTTGAAGATAGACTCACGGACGAGGAACTAACCGCACAGGTCTCGTAAGTGCCTTTATGCTCGGGAATATGCACTCGTGCTGATAATCGACGATCTTTCGCTGTAAGGACTCTCACCTTCGCTGCGATGGACACAACTTCGAATGCTATGTCACGGATCCTTCACCTTCTCAGCCAACACCCCGAGGTGCAGCAGAAACTTCGTGAGGAGGTGACCGAAGCTTACGCCAACTACGGCGGTGATTTGGACTACGATGCACTCAACTCTCTCGCTTTCTTGGATGCTATCTGCAGGGAGACTCTCAGACTGTACGTCTGTTTCGCTTGACTCTTGTTTGACATGCTCTAATCGACCACTTTTCAGTCACGCCTCTGCGCCTTACCTCTCTAGACAGTAAGCCCAGGACGACCTCACCATTTTTCGTTTCGCTAATATCATCCAGGGCCACCAAAGACGCCGTTGTACCCGTTGGAGCGCCAATCACGACCACTGACGGACGCGAAGTCAACGAGGTGCTTGTGCCCAAGGACACCCAAATCTTCATATCAGTCCATGCCTGTAATCGCGACCCAGGGATATGGGGCCCGGATGCAGCGGAATGGAAGCCAGAGCGCTGGATGTCTCCACTCCCCGCTAGCGTTACTGAGGCTCGTGTGCCTGGCGTTTACTCTCATCTGTGAGGATTGATTTGTCGCGCCTGTGTTCCCATTGCTCACTTGCCACTCGACTGATAGGATGACGTTCCTCGGTGGAGGCAGGGCTTGCATCGGCTTCAAGTTCTCCCAGCTGGAAATGAGTATGTGTCGTCTATTCTCCAGCTATTTTGAGACGCATCCTGACTACCTTCTCATCCAGAGGTCGTCATCAGCCGTCTCATCATGAAATACAGATTCGAGCCGTCAGGGAAGAGCATAAAGTGGTTGTACAACGGGATTGTCCAGCCGACGGTGGAAGAGGACAAGCGCACCGGTCCTGGAGGAGATCCCGAGCTGAGCCTCCCTCTCAAAGTCAGCCTGGTAAAGGCATGACTGTGCACTTCGGAGTCGCAGCTAGTCGCCTTCTGTCGCCTGTCGTTTAGTAGAAATTGCAGATTTCATAAGTTTTGTGAGGAGGATGATGGATGATCAAATGAGCACCCCGAGCTTTGCTTTGACTCCGTGGTCTTTAAACTTGCTTGGGTGATCTAGGGGAGCAGAACGAAAGGTGAAGTGGATGGTTCGCTGGGTTGGATGATACTTAGGTCTACCAAAGGCGCAATCATACCTGTTGGAACACCACGGTTGGGCGCGCGATCAGCGAGGTGCTCATTCCCAAGGACGCTTTTATTGCCATGTCAGTTCGTGCCCGTAGTTGCGATTTGGTGCCCGGACGCCGAGGGGTGGAAACCTGAACGGTGGCTTTTTCCCCTCACCCGGCCTCACTGAAGCCCGCGTCTCCGGAGTGTATTCGCCTCCGAGTAAGCAGGGCTCGTCTTCTTTACTTGAGATTGCGTCGCGCATTGCTCACTTGCCATTGAAAGGTGATGTTCCTAGGCGGCGGCAGATCCTACATCGGTGTCAAGTTTTCCCAACTGGAGATGTGTAGTACGCTGGCAGCTCGTCAACCATTGCAAAGGTTCTGAGGTATCTACTGACTCTCTTCAAACTCAGAGACTATGATAGGCCGTCTTATCACGAAGTCCAAATTTGAACCGTCGTGGAAGAAGGTGAGGTGATAATTCAACGGGATAGTGCCTGCCGCACGACGCGCGTCATTCGGCTGGGGTGTAATTGTTGTACTAGCCCACGAAAGATTTACGTTTGTGTCAGCTTCCGCACCTTTTTTCCAGTGGTACAGATGCTCATACACATGCTATATGTATCTTGAGCCAGTGAGTGCTCTGGAGTGGTTTATGTGCATGAAAAGGTGTTTGCGGAGAAGGAGTAGCGTTCTCGTCATCGTTAGGCGCCCAAACGCACCTGCCGGAGTCGGAAGGCCCCGCTTTGATCCGGCCGGATCTGCCCTGCCACTCGCAACCGACCACGGTTCAACGTTCAACGTTCGCTGGCAGGTTAGCTTTCTCCATCATCCACCTACAATCCTAATCGAGACCCCGGGCCTTAGGTTCAGAAAGACTAATAGACGTTTCATTCCTCTGGACTATACCCTCCCAACCTTACTCCCATTGAACGCAATCAAGAATCATTCAGCTTCGCGATGCCATACTGACGGTCGAATTCCGCTAGATCAAGCCCGAATGGAAGTCAAGGAAGTCATTTTGCGGGTTGTGGACCCCTCTATAACGGCACGTTGGTGGTGAAGTCAAGCTAGATGCTTCGCATGGGAGCCTTTGTTTCTCAGCCTATTCTCTCACATTCACAGCTGGGAGAAGCTGCTTCCGCCGCTCGGCGCCGCTGTATCGCAGATATGGCATAGTTGCCTTGCCGAAAGCCTACCTGTACCCAATCACCCGGACCCGACCCTTCGCATGACGAGGTGAAATTACACTTTGCACTTCGATCCTCGGGCCGAATTTATACAGCTGTTCTGTATATAACAGCGTTCGTTGGCTCTAAATTGCACATTGTACACCGATGTACGATTCGCAAACGTTCACCTCACCCTTACAGCTTCTCGCGATTGGAGTTGGAGTCTGGGCTTTCTGGCGTCTTATCAGGCGCTTCGTAGTCAAGGATCCACTGGACAACATCCCTGGGCCACCTCCCGAATCATGGTTGGCTGGTCAGTCCCATTCTCCTTATTTCGTGCCTTGAGTACACTTTCCTAAACGGCGGACAGGACATATGCCACGGTTCTTCGACCCCAAAGGACTGGAATATACAGACGGCCTTTTCAAGACATGTACGTATAGCATATCGCTTATGCTCCGGCGATGCTAAAGCTACCCTGACTTCTAGACGGCAGATTGTTCAGGATCGGCGGACTATTCCAGGTGCGCAGCTTTCAGGTTCACTCGCTTGCCAACGAAAGAGGCTGACATTGTGTGTCAAGCAAAACATGCTCGTGGTATCCGACCCGAAGGCCCTCCACAATATACTGATCAAGGTAGCTCCTAGTTCGTATAATGCACAGTTGACACGCGGGTTCAACATTCCTCGTTAGGAAACGGATATCTATGAAGAGACCGACGACGCAGTCAGGTAAGCATCGTCTCCGTGGATGCCGCAAGGGTTTTTTAAGCTCGTAACTGACTCGATGTGATCTCCTATAGGACGACTACTCGGACCTGGGGCAAGGGTTTGCTATCTACCACAAGTCGGTATGGACGGCCCTTGTGCTAGGTTATTGCTGAGGTTCCTACTCTATACAGGGGAGCATCACCGAAAGCAAAGGAAGATGTTAAATCCCGTGTTCTCTGCGGCTCACATGCGGGACATGAGTGAGTTTTCCTCGATTTCTGCGCCGAACGCCTACCTGAGCCCATATCACTAAGCCCCGATTTTCTATAACGTTGTCCACAAGGTAAGGTCGCTAAACGGCCGCTCGGGACTTGGTTCTCAATTCAAGTTGTCTTGCAGCTCGAAAGCTCCATCGCGCACCTGGTCGGCAACGAAGAGAGGGAGGTAGGCACTCATCCTATGCTGTATTGTCGCGTCCATACTGAAGCGGTCGGTGTAGATCGATCTTCTTTCTTGGATGACACGAACCGCTTTGGAGCTTGTAGCCCGAAGTGGGTTAGGATATACCTTCGACACTCTCGAACCCGACGCGAAGGAACACCCCTACGCTGCGTCTATCAGAGACTACATGTAAGTCCCCACTCAACACATCTTGGCACCCGCTCTCACTATACGCCATATGTCAGACGCACTATCAACGACCCTCTCCTCACCATAGCCCGAATGCTCATCTTCCCTTACGTTCATAACATCGGGAGTCCTCGATTCCAGCGTGCGGTGGCAAATCTCATACCATGGAAGAAGCTTCACGCTCTTATGGACATGGTGGATATCATGAACACCACCTCTGTCGCTGTATTTGAGAATGCCAAACGAGGTTTGGAGAAAGGCGGCGACGCCACCGAGAGCGTTGCGAAGGGCAAAGACATCATGAGTGCCCTCAGTATGTTTACCCTTTCGTCTGGGAACGATAGACGGTCACTCACTTCGCCGTCCAGTCAAGGCTAACATGAGCGCTTCCGAAGGGGACAGACTTCCAGACGATGAACTCATTGCGCAAGTCTCGTAGGTCCTCCCGCGTTGTTCAATCAGAAAACCACTAAAGCGCTCGATTTCGCAGAACCCTCACGTTTGCTGCAATGGACACGACCTCGAATGCCATGTCAAGGATCCTCCACCTTTTAAGTGAAAACCCTGACGTGCAAGACAACCTCCGACAGGAAGTAACCGAGGCTTATGCAAGCCGTGGAGGGGACTTGGATTACGAGGGCCTTAATGCTCTCCCGTATCTGGACGCAATTTGCAGGGAATCTCTGCGGGTGTACGTACAGATCATTGGTCCGATCGATCCTTGCACTGACGATCTCCTCCCTTCGTCAAAGCTTTACCCCTGGGCCATTTGTTGTCAGGCAGTAAGCCTCGCACTGTTTGTTCACACTTCGTCGCCCATTGAACTCTCCTACAGGGCAAAGAAGGATGCGATTTTACCACTTGCGACTCCAGTAACCACGACCGATGGACGGAAAATCACTGAGGTTCCGATCGCAAAGGATACTCTTATCTTCGTCTCTTTGCATAGCTGCAACCGCGATCCTCTCATCTGGGGCTCTGACGCCGAAGAATGGAAGCCTGAGCGATGGCTTGCTCCTCTTCCCGCGAGTGTCGCTGACGCTCGCGTTCCTGGCGTGTATTCGAACCTGTGAGTACTCGCGATAATGCTCTCTAGAGACAACCACCCTGACCTGTGTAGTATGACATTCCTTGGCGGAGGCAGGTCGTGTATTGGATTCAAGTTCTCGCAGCTCGAGATGAGTACGCATTTTTCGTTCCGCCTCCACATTAATGGCTTCATGACTTACGATCGGATAGAGATCGTATTGAGTATCCTTGTCCGGAGGTTCAAATTCGCGCCTTCGGGAAAGAAGATCGTCTGGCTGGCTCACGGGATTCAACAACCCACCGTGGAAGAGGCTGAGCTGAAAAGTAGTACTTCCGAGGAAGCGCAGTTACAGCTACCGCTGAAAGTCAGCTTGTCGGACGTGTAACGAATCTTCGTACGCGTGCTGAATATGCGTATCCTTTGCTTTCACATATCACACGTACTGAGAGTGGTGCCATGACTTTCCTATCTCAGCCATCAGTTCAAGTAGCCAGTCAGGCTCCCTTGTTGACGTTGAACTCCCACCCTTCCACTGTAACGCAAATTCCAGGGGTGGGAGTCAAAATATGTGGTGTTGAAGCTCCAGCTGGTGTGTCAGAACAGTGATTGACCATGCAACAGCTGTGCTGGCTGGGGGATGGGGGGATTCCCATAGTCACTGCAATAAATGGTGGGACCTGGTAATGGCATGAGGTATGGAATAGATGGTGGGGCTGCCTACCTCTAGGGTGTGGAGGGGGTGGGATATGATTTGGTGACAGAGCTGTATATATAGAATAGATGGTAGAGAAAATAAAGCAAGGTATATGGAATAGATGGTAGGGTCACGGTGGACAGTATGTGCGCTCCGGAAAGCAGGCCTTGAGCCACTGGACCACTGGCCTACACCATTATGGACTAGATGGTGGGTTTTTCGGGACCAAACAATATGAAATAGATGGTATGTCAATGGTACATAGCGGGAAGGGATCTGTTTCACATTTCGGAAAAATTGGGTACTCTCGGGCTCCGCCGCTCCGGACTAGAACTGCATCACTCCAGGTTGGAATTTCAATAGTCCGGGGCTCCGGAAGAGAAGGAATAGTATTGGGCATGGGTTGGCAAACCCATGCATGTGCCATGGGTTGGATGTGGGTTGGCCAACCCATGCATGGGTTTGGTAGTGCAGGTTGGATGTGGGTTCGCGAACCCATGCATGGGTTTGGAAGTGCGGGTTGGATGCAGGTTCGGTGAACCCATCATGCATGGGTTTGGCAGTGCGGATTGGATGTGGGTTCAACCCATACATGGGTTTGGCAGTTGAAGACCAAATAATGTGGAATAACTGGTATATAGTGGGGATACATCTGTTTCACGTTCCGGAAAAATTTGTGTGCTTTCTGGGATTGCTCCGGAAGTCCAGGACCACAGCTGCATCAATCCGGGTTGGAAATTACAACTGTCTCGGGGAGACAAGCCCGGGACTGGGAAAATCAACCCCGGAAGCAAATATTATTCACTAACAGAGTATATGTGAACCCACACTGTGGGTTCACAAACCCATCATGCATGGGTTTCGTATTGTGGGTTCGTGAACCCATCATGCATGGGTTTGGCAGTGTGGGGTGGATGCAGGTTTGCAAACCCATCATGCATGGGTTTGGTAGTGTGGGTTCGCAAACCCATCTGTGGGTTTGATGCAGGATGGCAAACCCGTGCATGGGTTGGACAGTCTGGATTTGGCATACATCCATAAACCCATGCACTTGTTTTGTTCAGGTTTGGTGTAAGGTTGCAAACCCATTTGTGGGTTTGACAGTGTGCGTTTGGCGTAGGTTCACACAGTCATGTCACTGTACTGTGACATGTTGAGTGCAGTTTGCAAACTCATTTTGTGGATTCAATGGGTTTGGTGTGGGTTCAAAAAAAATTTCAAGGCATGTCCAGTGCCATAGCAGAGCCAGTCGCCCTTGTCAAGAAATTATGCACCCTTCCTTTCCCCTGGGAGCACTTTGCTGAGTGCACCACTATTGGGATGACCATCATCAAAGCAGCCTTCATTGCCTGCAATGGCGCTCACAAGTTGCCCTTTGCATCTGGCACTATTCTTGCACCCAAGCTGAAGTGTATGACATACTCACACAGGCAAACACTGTTCTTCTCTTCTGGAGGAGATACCTTGGAAAACAAGCTATCCCTATTGTTGATGAAGCACTTCAAGATGGACTTACAGACAAGCTATCCCTCTGG
>JANDKE010001122.1:0-16678 GCA_027627275.1 Coprinellus aureogranulatus
TGAAGCGCATTGCGGGTCGTACAGGTGCCCTCGAGACTCGCATCTCGGACCTCGAGCGCTCGTACAGGAATTCAGACAAGCCGTCCGTGGTGTTGCTCGGAACTTTGAGGAGCTGAAGGAAGAGCTGACTCAATTTGGCGAAGACTTCGAGACGCTGGAATTGGATCACTTCACCTCGATAGACGCTCTCGATGAGGAGAGGTGTGCGAGGGTGAAAACTTCGGAGCAGCTGAGGATGGCTCAGAAGGAGATTTACTACTTGTACGAGGCTCTTCCAGACGATGCAGACATTGGGCTTCAGTCTCAGAAGACATATGCTGAGCCTCTTTATGAACGCTATGCTTAATATTAGCCCGCCATTTTGAAGGAGGTTTATTCACTACCATCATTGTCTGCTTCCGACATAGAGTTTCTTTCTCAAACAACCGTAGCATATCCGAGCTTGTTTACCTTCGTACATGATATCACTTTTAATGGACCTACTCTTCTAAGAGGAATGCAGAGTTGGGAGTTTCATGGCAAGTGGTACAAGTTCCGAGTCTCCGCCGAGAGCTTCAAGGCGCCTAGTGGTATTCTTTGCTTGGGCGCCAAAATGTGATGACTAATCTTATACGGGGTCGTGAGAGGATCCCGCCGGACCTTCTCGGTCCCCGCCTCCGAGTCGTTGCAGCGATTGTAAGTTCAACCCGGTTATACCACGTTCATTTTGCTCTGGAACCCTCACTGTCTTTACCTGTCTCGTGTGCTCGACCCACGCTCCTTGTTTAATGTCTAACACCACCCACAATGAAATCCCCCGTTCCTGTTCATCGCTCACACTCGAGAGCTTGTGTGCCGCTTGCAACACGACGTTTGGGGCACCCCATCTTCTCGCGAAGCATCAGAAGTACTCATGTCCTCAGATGACTGAGCGCCTCAAGCAGCTAAGGAACCTAGCGCAAGAGCTTGAACGCGAGAGAAGGCCCATATCGGACGGCCTCGATAGTTCCGCGGTTCGTCCTGATACTCATAGCGCGGAGCAGCCGTGCCCCGAGGGGGTCCAATCGGTCGAACGGCTAAGGGTACCGAGAACAGCCGCTACGTTTGGTGAGCTCTGAGGGTAAATGGGTCTAAGATCTTGGTGCTAAATCTTCGGCGCTACAGGCAGGGAGGTCCGCAGGGAGGCAATCCTCTGGGCACTCTGGTACTGGTCCTACAGGTAGCGCCGTGTCAACAGGTTCTCGTGAGTTTATGTCCGTGTGCCCTTCTCTGATATGTATTGAGCATGGTACAACTAGAAGCCCAACGCGCCAGATCCGTTCAGGAAGCACTGCGGCCCTCCAACGCAGCCGCTACAGACAACTCCTCCCAAGTAGCTCCCCCTCCCAGTCCCAAAAATCCCGAACTATATTCTCTCACCAACGCCGCTCCCTCGTACTTGAACGCATTCAGGCTGAGCAAGCGCTACATGGGTAGTCAAGCGCCAGCGAACGACCCTGATGAAACCGTCACGTCACTCGATCTATACGATTGCCCTAATCATCGAGACGGGGAAGAAACGGATAGGGAGACGAATGATATGGACCAGGAGAGCGGGAGGGTTGAAGAGCGTCCGTCCATAGAGCATGGTATGGCGAAGGACGCTGGGAAGGTCTCCATGAAGGACTCGGGGAAGGGCTCTGTGAAGGATAAGGGGGAGGGCCCGGCAACAAAAACAAATAAAGAACCGAAGAACCCAGATGCGAAGCTGTTAGATCCATTTCCAAATCTATCCTCATTCGAGTTGGGTGAATGGTTCTACGGACAAGGAAACCAGAAATCGCTGAAAGACTTCAAGGCTTTGATCAAGCTCCTGACTAGTCCTAGGTTCTCTCTTGAAGAGATTCAGGACACGAAGTGGACGGGCGTGTTCCAGAAGCTCGGCAAGAACAAGGAGGATATCAGATCGCCTGACACCCAGTGGATCGATGACTCGGGTTGGAAGACGACGGAAGTCAAGATCGGCGTTCCCATCCACAATTCCATGCCGCAAGGTCAAGGTGTAGAAACTCACACCATTGGCACATTGCATCACCGAAGCATTGTGGCCATCGTCGAGGAGAAGATACGCAATGCCCCGGAATCCCGGTTTCTCCACCTGGACGGCCATGAGCTGTACTGGAAGCCTGGCGATTCCAACGACTCACCCGGTTTCAGAGTCCTGTCCGAGCTCTACAACTCCGATGTCTTTCTCGAGGCTCAGCGGCAGGTTAGGGACGACCCTCCTCCGGCAGTCAAGGACTGTACTCTACCGAGGGTGGTGGTGGGATTACAATTTTGGTCAGATGCCACACATCTCTCGACATTCTCTACATCGAAACTCTGGCCCCTCTACATGGTGTTCGGAAATGAAAGCAAGCACCTTCGTGGAAAGGGTAGCTGGGAAGGGTGCCACCATGTCGCATATTTTGACTCGGTGAGTAGGATCTCCCGGTAAATGCACGTTTCTTAGTGATACTTACTATTCGCCATCTCAAACTCATATCCAGATATCAGATAGCTTCAAGGACTACCTGACCGAAAGAACGGGAGGCAGGATCCCGCCAGATTTGATTACCTACCTCAACCGAGAGTGTTTTCACGAACAGTGGGCAATCATTCTGGACGACGAGCTTCTGAAGGCCATTATAGAAGGGATTGTTATCATGTGCAGCGATGGGATCGAGCGAAGATTTTTCATTCGAATATTCACGTATTCATCTGATTATCCAGAGCGGTAAGCACTTTCTTTCGTCCCGATTCGAGGTTGAGCTGATGTATCTGAAACACAAGTGTCCTCATCGCTTCGATAAAGAACCAGGGGGACTGCCCATGCGTCAGCTGCCTTATCAGAAAGAAGAACCTAGATCAGATGGGCACTGTGGAAGATATGCGTTTTAGAAAGGCGCATCCACGCCTGGACAGCGGTGAACGGCAAAGGCGAGTTTACAAGGCGAGAGTGGCCATCTATCATAAAAAAGTTGCGGTAAATGGAGATCCGGTACAGCGACTTCTCCCCTACTCTGATGTCCCAACGATTGTGAGTATAGAGCGTTTGGATGCCAGCGGCGACTGACAGGGGCTTCAGAATGCGTTTGGCGACCGACTCCGCGGAAAGACGGGTTTCAACATCTATTCAGCATTGGTCGTCGATATTCTCCATGAATATGAGATAGGTGTCTTCAAAGGTTTGTTTATGCACTTGATTCGCATCCTTGAAGCGTGTGCAGAAGGTTCTATCCTTGTGCACCGTCTGGACAAACGGTACGAGACCAACAGTAACACCATCTTTATCGTTACTGACTTTTGAGGCATGACGCAGGTACCGATTGGTTCCGACGTTCAACCAAACGATCCGCAAATTCTCTTCAAATGTCTCGGAGCTGAAGAGGCGTGCTGCTCGCGACTACGAGAATATCCTGCAAGTCGCTATTCCAGCATTTCACGGCCTCCTACCCGAACCTCTGGGGAAGCTTGTATCGGAACTGCTGTACATCAACGCTCGATGGCATGCGTTAGCCAAACTACGGATGCAGACAGACGTGACGATTCTCTTGTTGGAAGTCGCCACTTCGCAGCTCGGAGATGCGTTCCGAGCATTTATACAAGCTTCGGCCACTATTAATACCTTGGAATTGCCCAGAGAAGCAGAGAAAAGAAATCGGTCGACAGCGAAACAGCAAGCCTCGACGACGAAAAAGCAGGCCTCAGCGGCGAAACAGAAAAGTGCTCCGAAGCCGCGCAAGCAAGCTCCCTGTCGCATTCCGACAAACTCAAGAGGTGCAGCAGTTGCTTTTAGAGCCGTGCAGCACATTCCCCAAGACCCCATTCCTTTGACGACAGATTCCTTGGCCAATGAGGGCGCACAGTTAGACGGGCTACCCCCGGAGGACCTTGCCGTTCCCCCAGCTTTTGAAACGTCCCTGACACAGCCACCTCCACCTCTATCCGAACCAACTCTTCCGAGTCAGGGCGTGCCTCAGAGCGGTGAACCTCGTGGTACCAGAGCCTCGGACGACAATCACGGGGTGGAGCCAGACAACCCAAGTCGCAGTACGCCAGCCTCCGAAGCTGTTCCGGACAAGCAAATCGGGTCGAATCAGTCAACAGATCCCCCACCAGCAGCAACGAAGGAAAAAGGCAGAAAGGGTAAAACCACCCGGCAGCCAAAGGGGATGAACATCTCTACAGTGAAGTTCCACGCCCTAGGACACTATCCAGCCACTATCCGTTTGTTTGGGCCTTCAGACCTCTATTCGACTGAGTGGGTAAGTCTTTTGTTTATTAGCTCACAATGTCGGCTATCTAACGACCATAAATCTCAGGGAGAGAATTTCCACCGATCTCCGAAAGCGTGGTTCAAGTCTACGTCCAAGAAGTTTGTCCGGAAGGAATTGTCCATGCACGAGCGTCGGCGTAACCGCCTTAGGAAAGCCAAGTATCTCTTATTGACGAAGGGCAAGTCTATAGAAGCCCAAGACCTTCGAGAACAGCGACTGGCTTCAAGAAACCCAGATATCCATCATTACATTGGTACTTCGAAGAGCGCCCCCGTGTACTTGTCTCAATTCTCTCCCACCGGATCCTTCGCAAGCGATATTGGATGTTTGGTGAGCTTCCCTGCCGCCAATGTGTCCCGAGAAGATTTTGATTGAAACTTGACTGCATTCCAGCACTTCGTTCGAAACCTGAAGCAGCACCTTCTTCCCCGGTTCATCAGAGGGTTGAATCCGAGTCTTGAAGGTCAAGCGCTTCAGGATTTCATACAGAGCCTCGACTGGTCCAAGATAGTCCTCAAGGACGACCGGCTATACACTCACAAGATTATGCGGATTAAGTATACAACGTATGACGCGCGTAGGGATGAAGACATCATCCATCTCGACACCCCGCAGTGCAATGTGATGTTTCTCAACCAGGACTACTCTTACGGGACGACGGAACACCCGTTCATATATGGCAAGATCATTGGCATCCTCCACGCAGATGTCAGCTATATAGGAGATATAGGACGTCAAGGGACGCAATACTTCTATCATCCCATCGAATTTCTCTGGGTGCGACGTTACCGCATTCAACCAAAGGCGGGCGACTTTGAACTCGACCAAGTAGAGCTGCTCCCGATTGAAGAACAGGGTTCTCATTACTTTGTCGATCCGTTGGAGGTCTTGCGAGCTTGCCACCTCGTACCGAACTTCCACGAAGGGCCCAGATACATCGACGGAATTGGCAAATCCACTGTTGCAGACGATGGGACGGACTGGAAGAGATACTTCGTCAACAGGTGCGTCACGGTCAACCTTTCCTTCGAGTGCAGTTGTCAAGTGCGGGCGCCAATGTTTCCCCATCTAGGTTCGTTGACCGTGACACCTTCATGAGGTACGAATGGGGTTTAGGAGTGGGCCATTCTTATGCCTATCGCGATTCAACCGCCGCAAATCTTCACGTTCAGAATACCTATGGACCGACGAGGAGCGAGGCAGCATTGCCTGAACAAGCCTTTTCTATATTCACGGATGAACCCCGGCCAGACTTCCCCTTCGAGGAGGTTGAAGATGTTCAGGGGGATGACCAAGGAGATGACCATAGCGACGAGGAAGATGAGAGCGGAGACGAGGATGAGTACCTACATGATGCAGGCTACGAATCGGAGGGTCGGAGGGCGTTCGTTATGTACGGCAATTGTCAGCGCGAAGACTATTGACGGCTGCGAACACCAAACACCCTTCAAGTTCTGCGGAACGTCCGCCCTGCGTCCGAGCCGACCGCTGGAACTCGCTGCGCTCTGCCACGACTAGCATGCGCTAAATGGGAGGAGCTTGAGCAAGGCATGTGCGCAAATGATTAGTCGTACGACGGTCCTTTATTATTCTGCAATGAATCCTATCTATCTCTTACATCTTCGAAAACATCGTTCATACGGGGCGTCATACCGCACCAATTTTGCCAAGCCTTTCGATTGAGTGTGCCAGTGGGTTAGGGTTTTGGACTCTCCTTCAGCTCCAACGTGGCTGACCTTGACTCTTCCTACTATCTCGGACGCTCAACTTACTCGTAGCCTCCACCTACTCCTCTGCCAAGCTTGTCAAGCACCACGCTCACACCCTCGCCCTCGCAAAGCAGTTCAACTTCACCCCGCTCCCTGCGACGATGGATATAGCGACGAGGAGCCCTCCTGCACATTGGAAGACTATCATCATGGCGGATAGCGGGATCGCGGTGACTCTCACCGCACTTCGAGTCATGAAGCCATTCACATTGCGTTACGATCCTAAGCCAGAGACCCCCAAGCTCATTCCGGGCTGGATGGACGGATCCAACGCCTGGAGTGCAAGAGCCGACTACAACGCGCGCCTTCCCGCCGACCCCACCTTCTCCATGGCTCCCAGCCTTAAGGGCAAAGCCACCCGTCATGTGTGCACGTCCACCGAGGAGAAGCTGGTTGACCCAACGCCGGACCTCTACGAGATGTTCAACGAGTGCATGTCTCGCCGTGCCGAGTCGCGCACCCCGTCACGACCCTCGCTCTCTCCCGATTCACCTACTACACCTTATATCCGACGAGATCGCTCTCTGCTGGCCAAGGGTGCAGAGGGAAAGCTCCTCGTGCCTAACGTCAAGCCCAAGGCTCGACCCAATTTCAGGGCCTCCCTCGCTTCCTCTCGTACCTCGCCTATGCCCACATCTTCTCGCCACAGTATATGCTCCCCTCGTCCACCTCCCAGGCTGAGGACCTCTTGACTCCACTTCGCGCCAAGCGTCCTCAGCCTGAGCTCATGCGCCCCTGGAGTGCCGACAGCATGCTCACTTATGGACCGATGCCTCAACCGACGAGGATCATCAAGACTAAGGAGAGGAGGACCGTGAATGGCAAGGAGGTCGAGATTGAGGTTGAGGTCGAGCCTCCCCCTCAGAAGCTCTTCTCCTTCCATATGGCGAGGCCGATGGCGCCTCCACCGCATGGGGTCGTCTTACCTATCTCTCGCTCCTCATGAGGGCGTCTTTTCGCTCTCTGTTTGCTATCGCTTCGCTTTTGATTCACTTCATCGCTCTAAACATTTCACGCATTCATCTATCCGTCCTTTAGTTTTCTGTTTGACGCCATACCGTCATCAATACTTCACCAGCATATACCCTACACCACCACGATATCTTCATCAACACACACACAAGCATAACACGCCCCCTCTTCTCGCATTGCTCCTTCATCGCCGCTTCATATCCTAGCCCCTCATCGATACCCTTGATACCCCTGTGCGTATTGGATACGAGGGTTTCTTTGTGTTGGGTTTACTTTACGTCGGGTCTACTTTACGTCTTGCTCCTGGGTTTTATGATCGCGTCTTTCTCGTCTTTGGTCTCCTCCTGTGCATTTATGGCTCCGTCGTCTGTATTTTCTCCTGTAGAAGTTCTGAGTACTGAGTCATTGTGTGCCATATCTCTCTTGCCTCTCTCAAGTTACTGCAACACCAAGGTATATTCTTTATCCTATTCACAGTTTCGGCATACCCTACAACGTATCCCGAATGTTTACGCTCCTCACACCTGTATCCTTATCCACAATCCCGCGCCGAGGAAAATCGCGTGAACACCAGCTCGTTTTGCCTATCCATTTTCTAACAATGCCAGTTCGTTCTCATGGATCTTGACGGACTTGGTCCTCTTGAATCCAATCGACTTGATTCGAGCCCGTACTACCTCATCCCGTCGAGCTGGTCCGGCATAGGACTTGCCTTCGTTGAGCCGAACTTGGCGTGTAACATACCCCGCTGCCCAACTTGAGTTGTATCGTGGTCGTGAAGGATTAATATGCCTGACCACAGCCGCGTGAAGTTATTCTGTGACCTGGCGCATTGCGCGTGCACGTCGAGCCCAGCCAGGCCTGTGCTTCTGCGAGATTCTCCTTCGGGCCTCGCCCTATCCGTAACGCCGTCACGGTTCATCGCGTCATCTTCTCGCAACCTGGATTCACTTGCTCAATCAGATGTACCATTAACTGAGCCTTCGTATGTCAATAGTACCTTCACGGAAGGCACCTTCCGCTCGCCTCAGTCTGATAGTGTCAATGTCGCCTCCTGGCGGCTCCTGCGCCTGCGCCTTTGCAACGGGGGACGGACTTGCTCGTAATAACGAATCTCGATGTAACTTCAATGCATGCACAGGGCGAAAATATTTTATCACTTCGTACGCGCTAGGTTATACAGCAATCTGGGGAAGCCGGCTACGTTCCAAAGGCGTCCCGGAGCTGCAAGGTCTGCAAGGTCTGCAAGGTCTGCAAGGTCTGCAAGGTCTGCAAGGTCTGCAAGGTCTGCAAGGTCTGCAAGGTCTGCAAGGTCTGCAAGACTGATGGTACCTGACAAGGGTTTATAAGGGCTTATCAGACGCTACCGGACTTGCAAATTTTCACAAGAATTATAAATAACTATAATCCATTATCAGGTTATACAATTGTTGGGGCCCTTATAAGCCCTTATAAGGGCTGTCCTATTTTCGTGATGTGGGAGGTCATAAGCACACCATCACATTCAAAGCAAAGCACAAAACACTAGTACACCACACCCGGCGAGACAAACATCCATATAGCAGTCCATGAGAGGCGAGTCCAAACACGAAAACAACGAACAGAATCAAAGCAAAAGCATGGGTTTCATCAGTAGAAATTCGAGCGAGTCCGTAATCCGGGAAGATGAGCGATGAACGACCTTCTAAGGCCCGTTGGTCCAGTACCTAACAGCCAGGCACTTGGGCTTATCCAGCTTCTCCAAGTTGGTAACCCTGTCCCAAGGACGCTCGCACCTGTACATGGCAGCAGCCTTTCCAAGAGGCCAGAGCTTCTTCACGCCATGTCCAAAGTACTTCGGGTTCCCAATGTAAGCCGGGTCCGCGCCCGCCCAGTACAGCCAGGCGTGGACAACAGGAACGTTGAACCAGGCGACGTCTTCAGCCCAGCGCGTAGCGACGTTGTCAGCGAAGAGGGGTGCAGTCCTCCAGGATAGAATAGCGTGGATACCGCCCTTGAAAACGGGCCACCATGGCTTGAAGGTCTTGTCGGGCACGCCGGCGGCCTTGAAGTCGGGGCAAGTGGGCATAACCTCGCCTGCGTCAATGATCCAGTAACTGAGGCAGCCCTTGCCGCCGTTGGACAGCTTGCCATACCCATCCCACGGGAGGTCCTGGGGGATGTCGACAAAGCTAGGGTCGGGGCGAGTCTTTGTAGCGTCGGTGGCGAACCCGTGCCATTCACCGTTGGATTCAACGAGAGCGAGGTCGACCTTGTTGATGTACCACCAGGCCCAGGGCTTGAAGACTTCCGGGACGGTCAGCCAGAACTGGGTCAAAGTGAATATCGGGTTGGATGACAAGCCTCCCCAAAAGTCGACGGCGTCGGCGAGGAAACCAGCCGGTCCGTTCTGAACCACGTACATTCCGACCTTGATCTGGGACCAGCGGCGTTCCTGGCGAGCNTNNAAGTAGCTNAGGATGGANCGNGANNCGACNTTGCNNGNATCNGGCTCNGNNGGTTNNTGNGGNTNTNGGGGAGGAGCCTGTCCNNCTCCNCCNTAGTANGTGTACTGAGGGTCNATGGGNTCGACNNAATCGNTTCCAACGGGNACATANTCCANGANNTCCTTNNNTGCNNNNGTTCCNTTCGTNTNCGNNTCGTANGGCNCGCTGAGNACACGGTAGACNGGCTGNAGGTACTGAGCNCNGGANTCGTAGAAGCAGACNTCGANGGTCTGNACCCTGANAGANCGGCCATCCTTGCAGTGNTTCNNCTTGAGCCACTCCTTGATACGCCTGATCACNTCNTCNATNGNCGNNGNCNGNCAAGNCTTTCCANNCTTCTTCGCNGGCTTCCANNAGTAGGAGNNGGAGTANANNCNGTGGTCGTNCCCAANNCCNAAGATNGCCTGACTNCCGGGACCGCAAATGGGGTACTTGTATCCATTATAGTCGANGTAGCGATGAACGANGCCNAGGGTGAGGTAGGTNGAGTCNGAGTCCGTGTCNTTGGAGCGCTTNGANACAGTGCCAGAGCCTTCAGTGNCNGGAACGTCCGTGTTNTCGGAGCCNCGGAGGCTGCTCCCNTCGACCACCTCNGTNCAGGTNTCNTCGGAGGGGAAACCNTGACTGCCCTGCTGGATNTGAGAGAGGGCNCGATGAACGTCGACNGGGTCNGTGNAAGGCTTGAGGGCTCCGTAGTTGGGGTATACACGAGTTTCACCCGTNTCCTTGTNGACGTATCCAACNACCTGNTCGCCGTNGTAGAAGNANGANCGAGGGTCACCGTCACGGCGCTTGGCNGCAGTAGANGTGTCGNTCTNCTCANGGGAACCGGTACCGACNATNGTGGCNACCCAATCGTCCGGAAGGTACGANGGNGACCCNAGAGNGTAGATNGGCAGCTCANCGGGGACGGCGTGGNATGAGGGCAGAGTCGAGCTCGACCTGAGCCAAGGCAAGCCCAGNGAGGGCGAGAAGGTTGAGAANNCNAGTCGTAAGCATTATGCTCAGCTCAGCTCAACGAACGACCAGCTAGAAGAGAATAAGGGGTTAGAATCCGCCGTTGTGTAAGAGAAGAGGATCGCTTACCAGGAGGGAGTTGGTGCCAGGCGATGAGGATCAGAGGGAACGTTCCTCCATGTTTTATACCCATTTCCTGAGCCTGTTTTACAGAAATAATCTTCAGCGGTTCGTGTCACATATTCCAGCGCCCATGTGTTGTGACAATTCCTACCTTCCTACTTGGTCTTCCCTCAGTCGAAGAGGGTCAGTCACTTGCGCTGAATTGAAGGGGAGGCAGTGTGTATATTGCGGGACTCGGAGCTTGGAATGATGCTCCAGCACTCACCATAAAATGGCTCTGCAGAACTTGACCTCTTTCGCTCGTACTAGTTCCAGGAATGTGGAAAGATCCTGTCTATCAGGATCGCCGCTCGTATATGTATAACGAAGTGTTGCTCACCATTCAAATTGGCCTTTGGGACCATGGCAGTAAGAAATTGAAGATATCACTCGATACTCCTAGTGGAGCCGTGTTGCTATAGAAGGATAGAGTCGTTCCAGTTTCGGCGCTTTACGCCTGCAGACAGACGCCTAACTTACTTCGCCACTTACGAGCCTGTTGTCAACCGCTCGTCCTCGTTGCTAACACGTTCCCGAGAAAATTAAGGTACCCTCGCTTGTAGCAGAGGGAACAGCAATTTCGATTAGGAGCGGCGTGAATCCCAGGAGAACCGCTGAGGATTTCGAGTTTCACCTCGTCCTTTCCGAGGCTCATTAAGCCTGTAAAAGCAAGAGGTAGGGCTCAGGGAATGGCGCCCATGGCCCCATGACCAGAATATTCGACTCGAGGCGGTTCAATCGCACTAGCCTTTAATCTCGCAGTGCACTCGGAATGGTGGTTGAGCGTGCAAGTATGAATTGGAGGTGGGCGTTGCAGATCAAGGAGTTGTTTGATCTCAAAGGCGTCCTCGGCGATGGTGTACAAATATTGGTCCCATATACAAACAAATGCGGCGGTGTACAAACAACGTCTCCATGTAGTACAAACACAGACGCGGTGCGCCGTACGAGGCTACGAGGCTCACTCCAGACAGTCATCAGCCGCTTCGATGTCCTCATCGCCTCTTCCGCAGGAGATTCTAGACTACTTGGTCGATGTTGCGCACCAAGATTTCGACTCCTTGAAGAGTTTGGCTCTCACTTCGCCTCGGTTTGTCGAGCGATCTCAAGCGTATCTTTACCGGACTCTTCGAATTGGCAAGCAGGTGTCGCAAGCGAAGAGAAGGATCTTGGAACACAATCCATCGCTATTCAAGCTTGTCCGAGAGCTTCATCTCACCTTCGACTTCACCGATCCTCCTCCTCATGCACTCGGTCTCGCAGATCAGCAACTTTCTCTTTGCCACATTGTCAAAGAGCTTCGAGAGTTGGAGAGCCTGTCGATCGGCGCGTACCCTCTAATTAGCTGGGAAGATGTGTCTCCTCTTTGCCGGAGGATAATCACGAAGCTTCTTGGTCATCCCCTTCGCCAGCTGACGTTGGTCTGGATTCATCACCTCCCAGTGGATCATCTTTTCGAATCCAGTACATTGGTCAATACGCTGGAGATATGCGTTTTGAGAAATTCATCCTTCAACGAAGTCACTCCATCACTATCCACAACAGAAGCCATGCCTCTCAAGGTGAAACTCTTACGATGCGGAGGCCCTGGTATACGCTCTTTAATGGGACTACTGCCGAACAACCCACCTCAGCAGCCAGCAGCCCTCAGCAACGTTGTTCACCTTCATCTCCACATCGAGGAGCCGCAGCGGGAAGGGGACTGGGATGTACACTCGTTCGGTCTTATAGGCCAGTCGTTACGAAGTCTCGAAGCGCTTACCGTGGACTTCCCATACACCTCTCTCCGTGAGTCCATGTTCCTTACCGCGAGACTTGAAACCTGACGGTTCGTGTTTGTTATTACTGGGGTCCCTGTACGCCACCCTGCATTCACCAGCCGGCCATCTCATCCTCCCGACTGTCTCGCGCCTGCGATACCTTCAGATCCGCCCAAGTGTAGCAATCGCGACTTCCGTCAGGATGCCCCCTGAAACACCATGTTTCCTATACCGGTTCCTCTCCAGGCACCCTCAACCGGCTCTTGAGGTTATCGAAGTCAGAGCATTATGGATCATCAACCAGCAATCCTTGGGCGTCGATCACAACGCCTCAAATGGTGCACACCCTCGCTTCCTCCTTCGGGATGACCATTGGAAGGAGGTAGATGAAATGCTCTCAAGCACAACCTTGTTCCCGGCACTACGTGGTTTTCGACTCAGCCCAAGTGTCACCTACGCAGGCTACGCTGCTCCCCTTCACATACCGCGCGGTGCAGGGGGGACATCGTGTATCGCTCTCAAGCCATTTGAAAGGTTGAAGTCGAGCCAGTTCCAAGCAGAAGCAGAAACTGCGATGAGGAAAACTCGTTCACGGCTGCCCATTTTCGATGCTGGTGCTGTGGAGACAATTGACTGGCAAGCGTTTGATCAAGCCAAAGGGGAGGTCATTGGGCATGAAAGACTAGTGCACGACCTCACATGCTGACTGCTGTATAGCCAATCAGGGCATCGCCCATGCCCGGTCTCAACATATCCAATCATCGTTTACCCTTGTATGCCTGAAAGAATGTTGATATAGTATATGTAAGAACACTCGGGAGCTGACGATCCTATCCTCTGGCGGAGCGTCTGTTGCCACCGCCAATTGTTCGCAGTAAGAGTGTATGCATTCGCTTTGAGTATGATGGTTTGGGGTAGGGCTTGGAAGGGTCCTCTTTGTCGTGTAGTTTGTNATCNTTTTTCGAGGCTCGAATGCCGATATACGATATTCAAAGATTACCTTCTCTGGAGACTTGTGCTTATAACTATCGCTTCCATCCTCGGCATCCTCTCGCCTCGGGTCCCGTCCTTCACGGACACGCTGACCTCTCTCCGCTCTCCAGAGTTTCCGAGGGGACACGCCATTCATGGCCAACGCACCATCTGGGTCCTGTGGCAGGCGCAGATCCTCAGTGTAAATCATAATAATCAACTCGTGGCTTCACCCATTCTCGGACCTTTCTCAGTGGAAGCAGGAATACGTGGACGTGTAGTTGAAAGGTGGGGGGAGGTACTCAAAGAGGCGGGGGACGGTGCCGGTGTGGGGCACGTTGTCGCTGTCGGGTCCGAACGGTCGTCGGGGGTCGTCGGCTTTCGCAATGTCCACTGACCTATCTCTGGTGTTCGAGAAAGCCCAATCCTTGTACGCCTGAATGCAGCCAAAACAAGCGTACACTGGAATGAAGCAGATAAGATGTGTTATTAGCAGTAGATAAACCAACAAGTGATAACAGGAGGAAGCAGAACTCTAATCGTCGTCCTCCTTCTTTTGAGGCTTCTGGAAGCCGTTCAGGTCCCATCGCCCGAAGAGATTACTGCGAACACATGTCAACAACGCGAGGATGAGTACGAAAAGAGCACTCACTCGAAAAGGGCCATGATGGTCCACTTGCGGTTATCCGCCTCGGGGAAGACGAGCGAACGCGGGCCATAAAACACCTCATCGTCGACCTCCTGCTGCTTCCTCGGCAAGCAATGCAAGAACTTCCAATCAGGGTTGGCACCTCCCTCCCTGCACAGCTGCTCCGTCACCTGGTACCCCTCAAAGGCCTTTAGCCTCTCCGCCTTCTCCGCTTCCTGACCCATGCTAATCCACGTATCCGTAACCACAACATCCGCACCCTTGACAGCTTCTTTGGGGTCCTCGCCCCACCAGATGCCCTTGTCACACCCGAGCTCCTCCACACGTTGCCACACGGCGGATGGGGCGCGGTATTTGGGGTTGGGAGGGCTGGCGACGCGGAGTTGGTGTCCGAGACGAGGGTAGGTGACGAGCATGTCGTGCAGGACGTTTGCGGAGTCGCCGACGTAGGCGATGGTCAGCGGGCGGAGTTCTTGGAAGACGGGGGTGAGGCCGTCGTCGGGAGGGGCGACGCCGCCTTCTTCGAACAGGTAGGCGTGTTCGTGCAGCGTCAGGAGGTCTGCGAGGACTTGCGTCGGGTGCCAGTGCGATGAGAGCGCGTTGAGCACTGGAACCGGGGAGTACCGCGCGAGTTCCTGGAACAAGTCAGAGAATTGAATGAGTCATAGGCGTAGAACGTACCTCAATCTCCTCATGCTCGCCTACACGCGCAAATATACCCTGGCACATACCCCCAATAACCCTCGCCGTATCCCTAGGTGTCTCATTCACCCCCAACTGGATATCCTCCTTGCCCAGGAACAGCGCCCTGCCTCCAAGCAGCGTCGCGCTGGTCTCTGCCGCCAACCTGGTCCGGGTACTCCTCTTCGAGAAGACCAAGGCAATGGTCTTGTTGAAAAGGCTCTGCGAAGGAAGCTTGAGCTTCGAGAACTTCTTCTTGGGAATGCTGCCCTGCGGTTCGAGCCATGGCTGCGAGAACTGCTTCAGCCTCGACGAATGGCGAAGCGTGGCCTGTATTTGTGGCACACTGAGGTCCGCTAGAGTCATAAGGTGAGGCACTGCCTTCTTTATGGGCGCCGCCATCGTCAACGAGGTGGTTGAGGTCAAGGATGAGCTTAAGAAGTTGAGTCAGGGAGAGGTTCGGGACTAAAGTTGCAATTGTTTGGTTCCCAAGGTTAAGCGTCCTTCCAAAAAAAGAGAAACCGGGGTCATATGACCTAGCAAACCTTAACCCGAGCGGCGTCGCGCCACCACCACTCAGCTGGGCGGTGAAGCTTTCCCCCAGCGGGTTTCTTAACTCTTGGCGCTCATTCATGAACCTCGTGGCTGCCACACACTCAGAGCTCAAGAATATAGTTGATTGCTATACCTACACAACGACAGACAACAGGGAAAAGCTCCTTCGGCGCTATCTTCAAACGGAGTTTCGGCCCATGCATTGCGATGGAATTGGGATACTCGAGTACTACGGAGAATGGTCAGCAAATGGAGATGGCACATGCCACGAACGACCTCCGAGCTATGCGCCTGACTTTTCTCAAGAGTCGTGTCGTTGGTGTTTCGTGACCAGCTGTTCTGCTCAAGTTTGCACTCCGGAATACGTCGCATATAGCCACTTCGCGGTTGCAGGAAGACGATGGGTGGAGGAAGGATAGATCCCCAAAGGCACGGAATGAGATAGACGTAGCTGGTGGAGCGTACAAGTGAAAGCGGTGATTGTATCACTGCGTCAGAGGACCGCTGGAATCAGTGTTCACCAGGACGAGTAAGGTATAAAATTCTCACATGCTGGCCACAGACATGGAACACGTCGGTCCAGAGGTAAGACCAGGTTTTGTGTCGTTCGTGTGGTCCTGCGCGTGGCTTCTGCGAGGACAGCGATACACCATAAATCGTAGACCAGTCTGATACAAAGCTGGTTCCACTGTGATTCCAGAAAACCTTCGATATCCCCGAACCAGGTCAACTATCCCTAATCTGTACCCTGCGGCTCCAATTTGAGGACATTCCAAAGAGAATTTTGAATGGAATCAAGTCTGGAAAGGCACGGTCCACCTCCGCGACCAGCATGAGTCCGGGTTTCCTACCTTCGATATGGAACCTTCGCTGGAACAAGCAAAACCATGCAACAAAGATTCGGTATGGTCACACCCTGTAACCATTCCTGGAAGCGCAGACAACACGTAATCGGGATCGAAGCTGGCCCTGACTTGTACGCGCTCCTGGAATCATCAGGACCATGCAAACGCCACGTTGGCTGGCCCCGTGGATTCCATAGCTGGGTCCTTTCTATATACGCCTCTTGATCCCATACTGTCTGCCACCTTTGTGTCATCGTTGAGTACCGGTGTGCACCATGTTCTTTGTGCGCACCCGTTCCATTGCTTGTACCAGTTTTCCTTTGTACTTCCACTGGCCTCACCATCACGCACACCATCTGGGACTAACCATGGACTTAGCAGCGGCCAGAACAGCTACATGTAATCTCCGCACGTCGCTGGGACCGTTGAACGCACAAAGAGCTCCGTGTAAAATGAGCACTGCAGAAAGTTAAGTCTACGATGAACAAAGGCTTCGTGTCGTTTATGCTGGCGTCCCTTCTAAGTTCTTTGTCCGCAGCATCGCGGTGCGTCGTTACGCTGAAGCCTCTCTTTGTCTGCCGCTCTGTGGAATG
>JANDKE010001123.1:0-16676 GCA_027627275.1 Coprinellus aureogranulatus
GGGCCGCTGTCGTGAGTGCCTATAGATGCATACTTACCCGTCGCCAGCGTGGCGGGGCTGATGGAGCTTCTTCACTAGGGTCCTTATCACCCCAATACGAATGATCCATTGAAGGATCATACAGAGCTGGCCACATGGATGGGGAGACCTTAAGGCCTTTCTTGAACGTTACGCCACTCAGCATGATAGCGAGGGGTACAGGGGCACATGTAGCCGCAACCCAAATCGCCAACGGTGATTGATGTACCTCGCCCTCCACACCGTGACCCATACTTCTGCCTCTGGTTTTTGGTTAGTCGACTCGGCGCCGCTACCTCGCTCAAATGGACCACCGGTCGGTCTGGCAGGACACGTCAATGTAGCCCTCTTCTATTTGACGACCTGAGCCTCTTCTAATCCGCACAAGTACACTGATAGGATGCCAGTTAGATTCTTGTGTGATTGAGATAACTATAGCCTGCGTACCTGTATTCCTGTCTTCCGGATGATGCTCCTCTCCATTGCTGTGAATGCAGAGGAGCCCGGTGACCGGTAGAACAAAGGACGGTGCGGGCACTATCGCACCCCATTGAAATGTAGGAGTACACAGCAGCTTCTTGAGCGCCACTTCGTCAGGCGCTGAGGCAGCATCCCCCGTGATACGACCTCTGTGCGATGATAGGCTAGCAAGCTATCCTTTCCGAGAATCCTCAGGGTCTAATTACACACCGCTGTGCATGACCTTGAAGAGCCCCAGGTGACATAAACTGCAGAAGCCAAGATAGAGCACCTCCTTAGATGGGTTTGAGTTACTTGAGGTCCCAGTAGAGTTCTATATTTCCTCGAATAGACTTGCACCTCGGAAGAAAAGTACGTCAACGGGCAGAAATTCGGTCAGCTTGATTATTCCGAGTTCGTGCAACCTGTGGTGGTCGTTCCTGGAAATCTCGAGCAGCTTCCCGATTTGAGAGCCAGATACCTCAGAAAGGAAGTAAAAGCGCCTTGCACCATCGAGAGGCCTAATGGTGCCATGCGAGGAGGTCACGACAGTGCTTGACAAGCCTGTGGTGGCGCGGTGCAGCATCCAGAAGCGCTGTGATCCGCCCGGCTTGACGGAGATCATACCGGTTGGGCTCAGTATATAAGCGAGGAGGCACCACAAGGTCCCTCAAGAAATTTCCTCTCCTTCGTCCTGCACCATCGATATCTCTCCATCTTCTTCCTCAAAAAATGCCTGCTCAAATCCTCGATACCGCCCTCGGCGCCGTTGGTCATACCCCTCTCATTCGCCTTGACAAGATCGCCAAGGAGAATGGCTTCAAGTGCAACCTGCGTACGTCCTTTTAGAGTACCTGCTGCACCTGGCCTCGGTTCTGACTGTATTCCCAGTCGCAAAGGTCGAGTTCTTCTCTGCTGGTGGTTCGGTCAAGGACCGAATTGCCAAGGCTATGGTTGAGGCTGCGGAGCGCGACGGCAAGCTCATTCCTGGAAAGAGCGTCGTTATCGAGCCCACTAGTGGTAACACTGGTATTGGCCTCGCCATGGCGTGCGCTATCAAGGTAGCTATCGACATGCCTCCTTTCCTGAATGGGTACTGAATACGACAGATAAGGGGTATTCAACCATCATAACCCTCCCCAACAAAATGTCCCTGGAGAAAGAGGCCCTCCTCCGCGCGCTTGGCGCTGAAGTCATCCGTACCCCCACCGAAGCCGCTTGGGATTCGCCTGAGAGCCACATAGGTAGAGCCCCCACTTCATCTCCTGGCACTCTCGTGGCTGAATTCCTTAACGATCGCAGGAGTCGCCCAACGTTTGCAGCGTGAAATTCCAGGCGGTGTCATCCTCGACCAGTACAGCAACGTGCGTCGTGCTCTCGCCTGTATGAAACGCTGTTACTGACGGTTATTCCTTTCAGCCCAACAACCCCTTGGCTCATGAGCTTACGACTGGACCCGAAATCATCGAAGCTGTGGTTTCCACCCCTTCTACACCGGAGCATCCCTCTTCCGGCAAAGTCGACGTCCTTGTCGCTGGCGCTGGTACTGGTGGTACTATTACCGGCATTGCCAAGGCTATCAAAAAGACGCATAACAAGGACTGCATTGTCGTTGGTGTCGACCCCGTATGTTTCTACTTCTCTTCAGGTGTCGACGCTTATTGACCCCTCTTCCAGAAAGGAAGCATTCTTGCTGAAGGACCAGACTGCGGTCATGAGGAGCCTGCTACCCCCTATACTGTCGAGGGTATCGGCTACGACTTCATTCCCGAAGTGCTCAACTTCGACAACATCGACCAGTGGATGAAGACGGGCGACGACGAGTCGTTTGCCGCTGTCCAGCTTATCATGCGCAAAGAAGGCTTGCTTGTCGGCGGTAGCAGTGGAAGCGCTCTCAGCGGNGCCCTGCGCTGGCTGAAGAGCGATGCCGGAAGGCAGATCGCTAACACCGAGGGNGCCAACGTCGTNGTTCTNCTTGCTGATGGGTGCGTCTCTCTGCGAAGTANCTACGCCATCTTATCTAACNGCTTCCTTAGCATCCGGAATTACATGAGCAAGCCGTGGTTCTTGCAGATCGCTCTCCAAGCTCCNCCCTCTGCCCTCGCCGGCACAATCTCGAACATCCTTAGCACGAAGGACACCTATACCGGTGGTGTTACTATCAAGCTNGAGGATCCTTCTTCCCCTGCCCCTGAGACGAAACCTTCCGAGGTCGCCACTAGCACGGGTTCCTCGATATCGCACTAGGTAGACTGATGGTTATATTNGTGGACTATCTGTAACATCGTATCGTAGTGTTCTTGTATATGTTATATTTAATGGGTTCACGATCTNCTTGGTCTACGGTATACGAGNGCTCTTGTTCTTANGCTTACTCAGACTNCNCCTTCGATAATCTCTGGGTGTCGNTATTTCCTTCCAGGCTACGTTCGGAGAATCCTGACAGCTCGCGTAAGTAGACGGTNTTACGACCCAGCANAGTGGCTAAGCGAGAAANTTTCTTGAACCTCGCTTNACTCGGCCAGTCATGGTTCNAGAACTTTATCGGATTCCGNGNNNCACAGATGAAGAGNCNAGAAGTTGGATTCATTTCGCTACGCCTAGACAGAGCTACAAGATATACACAGAANTCGAAGGAGAATGGGGGCGAAGGGGATATGGGCAGTTCTTTGAAAGAGGAGCTTAACAGAATAAAACTCCTCCAGTATCTCGCGGCCATCGGCTGGGTGATTAATCCAGCGTCGTCCATTCTTCTAGGCTCGTACCAGAACCGATAACAGCACAGGGTTAGCTGCTCGGGCAGAAGAGAGCCAAAGGTTGTTAGTCGTTGTNGTCGTCGTNGGGCAATGCTGAGAGCTTCTTGAGGAGCTTGCANGTCGNGGACCCTTTTATGAANTTTNGAAATGNGCGAATATATTGAGGAGGATGTGGATCAGGAGGAAGAAGCGATTTGAAAATTCTCGTGTTATATACGGCNAGGCTTTGCCAAGCAAGGCCAAANAAAGGCGCGAGCGNGTGCCGTCACGCGCTCGCGGCTCGCCGGAGCCTTCCAGTTGTGCCGACTCACAGCTTGCCATTACCNATGACTCAAGTCGCGTCCTCTTGCTGAGTNCCACCACTACCCTAGCATATCNNCTTTGCAGGATNTGCGAGAGACTACGNGCCCAGGTGAATACTCAAANTGNATCCTAATCTCGTCTCGAAGTCCTAACTGCAATNATCCGCTTCAGAAGCGCGCANCTTCGAGTGAAGAGGCCTTGAGTCTTCATGTCGAGCTCCGGGAAGAGTTTAGCCAATTATATCAAAGGGCTGGTGAGCGATAAAATCAGGGAAAGGCAAGAATCCGTCCAAGCACTTCGGTCACACTTCTCCGGCGACTGCCCCACGAGGATAGACGACGAGAAAGTATGGCGCTTCATCCTCAATGGGCTATTCCAATCCGCCGAGATAGAGAGGCTGGCGCTCAAGAAGGCTAGAGCAAAGACGACGAAGGGAGGATCNTCTGAGGCNACAGTCGCGAAACGGTTGGANGAAGTGGGAAAGGTGGTGCGGNTGGTTGTNGAGAAGGGGACAACTTCTCTTACTCGGCCGGAGTTGGGNAGTGCNNTGGATGGTCTCTTCAGNTTAGCTGAGTTTTCGAGTGATCTCTTTCCCCATGTCGGCCTCNATTACCTCAAGGCACTGAAGCAGCTCGCGAGTCACCGACCACATCTTGACCATTTTAAAGAAGATGAATGGGAAAGGCTCATCCAGATCTGTTTCAATGTCATCCTTGGTGACCCATTGAAGACTCCCCTTTCCGATACGGATGAACGCTANGATGANGATATGGAGGTCGACGGCGACGAGAACGGCGAAGATGAAGATGACGACGAAGAACTCCCGCTCACGCAGAATTCGAGGAAGAGAGTNGCTGCTACACAGGGTCGCGGACGAGAAGTCCCAACCAAACGGCGACGGCAACAGATTTCAGTCGCGGCTGAGCAGGTGGAATGTGCCTCTATGCTGTCCATCCTCCTGCANTCGTCNAGCTCCCCTATCGCCAGCCCTTCAAATAAGGACGCGAAACGGGGCGATTACAGCTATCTCCCGTCCGCCATCCTCGAACGGCTCTATCGAGTGCTCGCAGAGTACCCTGGCGAATCATCGCTCCTTTACGACTATCTAGAAGCTGTGTCCTTAGCTCTCGACCGCATCGGGTTCAATGCGATAAAGGACGTCCGAACTTTTGCACATCGAACATGGAGCAGTTTCATCCAGCTGCTCGACGTGAAGGATAAGCGTATCAAGGAGCGCGTTGTCATTGTCATTCGACATCTTTTCCCATTCATCCCTCCTCCCAGTGAGGTTGCAGTGCCAGGATCTCGTCCAGCGATGCAGACATTCGTAACATCCGATGCACTGGGTGCCCTTTGGGACAAGCTCGACAAGGAGTGGCGATAACAAATGGGGCCTAAATGGACTAAGCATGGATTCTCTGCGACTAGAGCTGGCAATCGACAATGCCAGATCGCACAACAACAGCGGTGATCCTTTCGTTGCTTCTACTTTCCGCGCGGGATGGAACTTTGACTCTGGTCAAGCACTTTCCTGGGCTATGATAGAACTGCAAGCTGACTGCGGTAGGCAGGTAAGCGTTGTGTATACCCTCTGGGCATTCCCTTGTTAAAAGCAGCCTTAGTTGTATGGTCTTACTGAGACAGGAACTCCTCGAACGAAAGGGAAACGAAGCGCTCGGTTCCAAAACCCGGTGGCGTCTCTGCTTAACACCATTCACACCCATCCACTGATTCATCACCGACGCTATCACCTTCAAGTACTACTCTTCTTCATCGATCGGCACTGGTCAGTTCTCCACGACCCTGTGAAGCACGACATCGCCACTACCCTCCTCCAGTTTGTCAACCTAGACGATACTGATGTCCAACCGTGGATCTTCCTGTGCCTTGCCGCTGTAGCGTTCGCTGAAAGGAACTGTCTAGAAAGTAATCCCGACTTGCTTACGCCCTCTCAGCAAATCGAAGTACTCGGCCCTCAAACATGGGATGCAGTATGGACCCATGCCGTTCGGCGTTCCAGCACTCCTGGGTTAAGCCGCGCGGCTTGCCACGCTGCGCATACACTCCTCGTTACCCTGTTCAGATATACCCCTCCATCCGGCCACGTGTTCCTTACATCTCAGCAAGTCATTCAAGACATCGAAAGCATCGGGAAGGATCTTGACTTCCAAGGCCCCTCTTACCCGTACGATTCAGTGTGCATGTTCCTGAGCAATTGCCTTCGCATCGCTTCTCAGGATGTAAGGTTATACCGGGCACATCTCCAAGACAAAAGTCGCCAAGTGGCTTTCTGATTCTTGGACTGTCACCGGTGCTACGAGAGACACCGTCATCCTGAACACTGTCAACGACATCCTCATCCTTTTGCAGACGGTCGCTGGGTTGAGCAAACAAACNGATCTTCACTGCCGCTTCCCTCTCCCTCTTTCACCAATAGTGGAGGCTATGCGAATGGAGAAGAGGGTGAAGACCATCCGGGATTACCTCCTGTCGGCAACTTTGCCTTCTTGCGTGGAAGAGAGGCGTCCATCTGGGGAGGCATCATCCGGATTGGTCGACCAAGCCGTGGATGTCACTCCAGTACACTTGACNCCGTCAACCAGCGATATTCGCCTCGANCCTCGTCCCATGGAGCGCAAAGTCTCGATAATCTTCGCCAAGACCCTGGATACCCTCCTCACAGAATGGAAATCGCGGATAGCCAGNACCAGCCATGTCCCAGCCGAAGCTGCCCGCCAGGCTCTAGACTTTGCGATATCCGCGATCACATTTGAGTGTTCCTTAACTGTGAACTCTACCTTGCCAAATAGTCGGGTCCTGAAGGCTGCTGGGGAGCTTTTGTCCAGCATCATCGTTCACACGAAGGATTCGCGGTGGACCATCCCCGAGAAGGTGTCCATCCTACTCAGCCTTGAATCCATCATCTCCGCTGAAGGGCCCATAGTCGAAAGTCCTTGGGAAGCGATCGCACCCGCTGACTACGACAACGACGGCATGGCCAGGAAAGAACGGCCTGTTCATCACCAGCCACACCTCGAGGCCAAGCTCAGAAAGAGGAACACCCTACTACGAGCTGTTTGGCAGTCGAACGATGTAAGTGTTCCAGTGTTCCTGTCCTCTTACTTCAGGTCCTCAATGTGATCAACAGTTACAGAACTCTATGAAAACTCTCACCGACACAATCCGGTCGGTGATTGAAGTCGCGAGTGGTACTCCTGTAGCCAGCTCTCAGTCACTAGAGGTGGACGATCAGGATGGCTTTGGTCCCATTCGGACGTCAGCAGCTAGCGCCGCGACTCCAGACCTCATGCAGGGGTCAGAGCTCCTTCGCCAGCTGTACGAGGTCTACATTCCTATCCTCACGCGCGGCCCCCTATTGCAGTCGTCCTCGGGTCAGTCGACCAGGGACCGTGCGCTGCTCGAGCGCATCACGAAAGCGGCACAATTGAACCCTGAGTGGTTCGTCATGGTCGCTCCCTTGGTTCTGCGAGAGATTGAATCTGGAGCTTTGGAGTGCAACTTCAATCAAGCATCAGAACTGTTTGGGGCCGTAGGGGCGATCCTTCCGTCATATCGCTACAGCTATGATCCTTGCGGTGCTGATATAACCATTCAACTCCTGCAGGCGACCCTGAACCTTTGGTCGACATCCGGAACCATTTCCGACACGGACACTACCAGTCGCGCGCGGAGGCTCCTAGAATGGCTTGCCAGGAACTGCGAGAAGGGTAGTATGAAAGCATGGGAGAGTCGAGACAAGTTCACGCAGTTCATCGAGAAGTATGTCGCAGCAGATCGTTCAGGCTCTGTGTGGCAAAGCTTGGCGAAGGTGTCCGGAATGCCGGTTGAAGTCCTAGCCAATCTCACAACAGATCCCGACGTTCGAGTTCGGTTTCGAGCGGCTGTAGCAGTACCCCGAGTACTGGTCACCTCCGAGTCTCAGAACGGGAACCTCGTTGGAACGTACACCGTCACAATCAATAATGCTCTTCCGAATGACGCAGACATGTGAGTTCCGTCAATTCTGAGTGTTCGAAGCCACCGATTCGAATTTCTTGACAGCTACGAAGACATGACAACTCGTCTGCTGACCATCGCCAATGTCATGGTGGTGAGTTCCGCAGTACGTCGAGGCGCCTTCTGGAATCTACTTGAGATCTGTCGTGAGACCGCCGTCTACTCCACCCATATCCAGCACGCCCTTGAGGCTGTGGTGGGGAGGTTAGGTTTGCCGTCGCTTGCATCTCTATTCGAGGCCTACGCCTTCCAGTTGTCAATTTCCATGGCAAGGGTGAATATCGCTCTTTGGGAATTCCCTCCCAGCATGTTTGGGTTCAAGGACAGGTCGTCGTGCATGGAATCTGCGTTCCATGCCTACATCCCGGCATATATTCTCTGTGGAAAGCTTCATATGCTTGAGCTTCACTGCAAGAATCTGAACAAGGATCCATCCCTTGCACAGCGAGAATGCTTCGGCGACGCTGTTGGATTCTTCGTAGCAGGATGGTATGACGAGGAGCACCAGAACGATGCCGACATAGAACAAGAGCTCTCTGAAGTCCTTTTCGACGTCTCTACCCTGCATACTGACCTCCCCAACAACGTCGCCGGTGTCGCCGCAGCCATCCTTCAGACCTTGGGAGACCAGGATACATCAGTGGAAGGGCCTATCAGTACTGCGTTGACCCTGTTCGACCAAACTGGCCAACCTAGCAAGACATTTTCCCAATTAGTTCGACATCGGCAGCTCTACCATTTCGAGACACATGAACCAAATCTTCCGAAATACCCTTCTGAATGCGTCGTCCGAGCTCTTTCTTGGCTTGGATCCAAGTTCCCTGAGGCCTTCAAGCAAGACACCATCTATCATGTCTTCCATACCCTCTTCGCCTGCATTGAGCAGACCCCACTCATCAACGAGAAGTATCGGCTACTCAACGCACTCTGCATGTGGATCGCAATGACGGAAAAGGTCATCGCGAACGTCCCCAATCTCCTCTACACCCTCGGGCACGGCACTACGTCTCTTCTTGGTCAGCATACCCTCGCCCGCTCAGCGCAGTCTATCCTGGAATGGACGTTCCGCACCTACCGCCGCAAACAAGTGTCAGATGCAAGGCTGACGTCAATCCTTGTCCGCATCTGTGGTATAGCTCATGACTACTCAGAATCCGCCCATGCACCCCTCGCGCGTTTGGGCGCTGACCTTTCTGTTTGGATCGATGAGCAGGCCTTTGCACTCTCGCAGGTCAACATTATCGCCGAACGCGTAATGAACGCACTCCCTGCCTGGGCGAGAAATCCGACGGGCTCCCTCGCTGAAATAGCTACCACTATCAACTGGAGCAACATTGACAGGGTCTTCAAGGATGAGCACGGAGGTCCGAACAAGTTCAGGGTTGTACGGAGACTCAAGGACTATCTGTCAAACGAAAGCCCAGTTTTCCAGCGCGAGGTCTTCTGGCGCCTCAAGGGGTGTATTCCCACTGCTGAAAGACTTCACGAGGAAGACGCTATCGCGTTTACCGACCTTCTGCTCGACAACTATGGTCGCATTGACAGCCTCTCTGCGGAGCAGCCAGATCGCGAAATAGACTCTATCCGCATGCGACATCGCCGCGGGACGAAGAGATCCCAGTCTTATGAAGAAGGATTGATCACAGAGGCCCGCGATTCCATCATCTACGGGCTATTGGTGCTGCTAGAAGATGAATCCCCGGCCCTCGTTCATGCCGCGTACAGGACCCTCAGGTTGGTGCTCGCGGCTTTGCCTGCTGACCCCATCAAGGCCAATTCCTGGCAACCGGTTCATCGCGAGGAGCTCGGCCTTCTCCAGTCATACCCATCTCCCCTGCTCGCACGTCCTGCACGCGATCTGTCAGTTCTTGGATTAACCCAGTATGTAGAGGGCTCCGCCAAATTCACCAGCTGGGTGACACACCTCGCAAAGCTGATAGCTGACATTCTGGCCTCCAACCGGAACCATACCGCATTCGGCCAGTTCTATCCCATCTTGTCAACCGATGTGGCCACCGCAGAGCAAGCGCTCCCCGTCCTCATCCTGTCCCTCCTTACGCACGAGCAACAAAAGGATCCTCCTGAGTCGGTGCATAAAGAAACTCTCTCGAGATACTTCACCGACATCCTGCAGTTTTCCGGTTCCTCTCCTGCTGTTGTTAGATGCATCGTGGAGACAGTGATCCATTTACGGTACTTCCAAATGAAGCCTGGGTTGGGGGCGGCACGCCTTTCAGCCAATCGCTGGCTCGATATCGACTTCGTCTTGTTGGCCAAAAGCGCCGTCCGATGTGGGGCGTACACCACTGCTCTCCTCTTCTTGGAGCTTGCAGCTGATCAAGAACGGCGCTCCAGTCTCGACTCTGGTACAACTGAGCAAATCCAATACGAGATATATTCCCACATCGACGAACCAGACGGATTCTACGGCATCAAAACTTCCAACCCGACGCATTTCTTGGTTCAACGCCTTCATCATGAACAGCAGTGGGACAAAGCCTTCCGATTCCATGGCGCCATGATTGAAGCTCAGCCAAGCAGCCCTGCAAGTAGCAGCACGCATGGTCTCCTCGAGGCGTTCAGCGCTTTCGGCTTCAACGCACTGGCTATGCAGACCCTACAGCAAGCTGACTCCCGTTCTGTTTCAAACGACAGTAGGGGTACGGCCATGAGTTACAAGCTAGGATGGCGCTCAGAGACCTGGGACCTGCCTGATAGAGATGCATACTATTCAGGATCCTCCCTATACAACTCCTTACGCGCCATATACCGTGAACGCGACGCGAAGGTGGTAGACACCCAGCTACGGCGCTCTTTTTATCGGGAAGTCGACCAGCTCAGACGTTTAGGCATTGAAAGTGTTGCCGAGATCAAAGATGTTCTCCAGTCCCTTATGTGCCTGGACCAAATCCTTCGCTGGAGGAACACAGCTACTGCAAGTCTGGATGTGGTCGATGCGGATGTGCCACAATGGTCGAACCTCGAAATGATAAGCCCGAAGTTCGAGTGCGTCGCGATCATCGAATTCACACCCGCCCCGCAACGTACTCACCCATTTTGTAAGGTTTGCCGACCTAGAAAACATCATGTCAACAAGAATCGCGCTGATACGGTCGCTCCGCCAAGAGAGACTCAAAGGCACCAGATTGGCGACATCTCTTCACCAGCCATTGAAAGTTGTATGAAGCTGGAGCAGCAATGTCTTCTCTCTTTGTCGAGAGCCGCTAGGGACAATGACCAAACTCAAATCGCTCTGAACTCCATCATCAAAGCTCAGAAGCTGGGAATCATTTCAGATGTCTCACTCGAGTATGCCAATGTACTCTGGTCACTAAACGAACCCAAGCTTGCAGTCAACCATCTGTCGGAGACGCTCAAAGAAGTACAGTCGAACCCGAAGCTTTTCAAGCCGGCTATATTAGCACAACTGGTACGCCCGCCAGCATTCACCCTATTATGTCGCTTTACCTGTAGTCATAGGGTACTTGGACTTCCGAGGCATGTCTGGAAAAGCCGAGCGATATCTGGCAGAAGTACTTTGTACCCGCAGCTAAAGGTCTGGCCGGCGTCGGTAGTGAGCGAACCTCCGAACTTGCGCAGGTCTACCATCAATGTGCAGCGTTCGCGGACAGGCAGTATCACTCGATCAACAAGTCTCCTGACATGATTCGAAGCAAGGTTTATATGCAGCGCAAGACGCAAGAAATAGATGAGCGTAAAAGGCAGATGTCTCAACTCAGTCAAGCCAGCGACCGTTATCAGGAGCTCGCTCGGGCACAAAAGAACGCCAAAAAACTGCTCACTGACGATAAGGAGCTACACCAGAGCCTCAGGGGCGCTCGAGATGAATACCTCAAGCAAGCGCTGAATCTATACTCCCATTGCTTATCCTTATCTGACACCTTCGACGACGAAGCGCCTATCAAATTCTCCTCCCTTTGGTTCGCCAATTTTGACGATGAAGTGGTGGATGACAGCACCATTAGCACAGCGCTACATAGGATCCCCTCGAGGAAGTTTATATTCCTTACTGTGAGGAACCGAGTTTTACTGGTGTTCATTATTTAACCTTTTCATTAGCATCAACTGACTGCACGACTGACAAAGAAGCCCCCAGTCAACCAGATACAGAATCAAGAGAATCTCAAACGCCTCATCATCCAACTGTGTCAGGAGCATCCGTTCCACAGCGTATATCAAGTGTACTGTCTTCGAGCTGATACTGTTCCTTTCACTTCCCCTCTCACACGGGAGGCGGACTTGAGGGGCTGGCAACCGCCCTGCACGGATCGCAGTGATGCCGCGGACGAGGTACTGGACCTATTGCGGGACGACGGAGCAGTAGGGAGTCGTGTTAAAGATATTGAGAAGGCGTGCGACGCCTATCTTCAGTTCGCCAGATTCTGGGCTAAAGAAGAACCTATCATCCGCAAAGGAACAACCATCCGCTCAGTTCGCCCTGGCATGAAGATCCTTACTCTCAATCACCTCAAGATACCTGTTCTCACTGCGGATACCCCGGTGGATCCGTCGATGAAGTATGAAGACTGCGTTTTCATCAAGAATTACAAGAAAACGTACGAAACGGCTGGGGGACTCAACCTACCGAAGATCAGCGTCTGCGTTGATGAGCAAAATCGAGAGTATAAACAACTCGTATGGAAATACGCCAGTCCTATGCGTCTATAAACCCTGACCCTGTTCTACAGTTTAAGGGCAACGACGACATGCGCCAAGACGCTGTCATGGAACAGGTCTTCGAACTGGTGAACAAGCTGTTATACGTTGATCGTGAGACCTGCAGAAGAAGCCTACGCGTCCGCGGCTATAAAGTAGTACCTCTTGGAACGCAAGCTGGCGTACTGGAATTCGTCCCAAACACCCAACCTCTAAAGAATTGGCTGAATCCAGCACATAAACAGCAAGTTCTTTTCACGGATCCTACTAACATTGTTTAACATGCTCTTGTATAGCTATCGCCCGAAAGACATCGACTGTACTGAAGCAGGAAACAAGATGATCCTCACCCAGAAAGCCGGGAAGTCGCCAGCAGAAAGAATCAGGGAGTATAAGGAGATCCGACAGAAGATTAAACCCGTTTTCCGGCATTACTTCACGGAACAGCACAAGACACCTCTCCTCTGGTTTGCCATGCGCTTGCGGTATACGCGAAGCGTAGCAACTACATCTATCGTGGGCCATATCCTGGGACTTGGCGATAGACATACATCAAACATCCTTCTTCACAAAGAAGGAGAAGTCGTCCACATAGACCTTGGAATTGCCTTTGATCAGGTACGTCACAGCTAACTCTTGGGTTCCTATACCGACGTCGTCAATGTTGGGTGGCTATTAGGGCAAACTGCTGCCCGTCCCTGAGACCGTACCTTTCCGCCTCACCCGCGACATGATCGACGGGATGGGCGTCTCCGGGACGCAAGGTGTGTTCCAACGTTGCTCCGAGGAGACATTACGAGTTCTTCGAGAGGGTTCCGATATCATCATGTCGGTCTTGGAGGTGTTCAAAAATGACCCTCTGCATTCATGGTATGTGCGCTCGACCCTAGTCTTGATATCCGATCTCTCAATGATCTGGGTGACAGGACCGCGAGCGAAGTTAAGATTCGACGAGTCCAGAAGGATGTCCCTGCCACAGCTCCTGAATTCACTGGCATCGGCATTGATATGAACAGCGGAACCGCTGAGGAGTCCGCTGATCGTGCGCTCAGCTCTGTCGAGAGAAAACTCGACAAAAGCCTAAGCGCTGACACCGCTGTGAACATCTTGATAGCAGAAGCTACTGACGTCCAGAATCTAGCACTGATATTTGGCGGATGGTCACCGCATCTTTAGTCATTCTTTCCTAAGTTATTTTCTCTTCTCGACGCCATGAACCTTTATGCATCATGTCTAGCGATGTTCCCTGAGCGCCCCATGTGTTGGAATTTCTCCTGCTTTTACTCTGTTCGTCTGCAATGTCATGATGATGCATATCGAAAGAGGAAGCAACACTTCAGCACTTAGACCGAAACGACACCTGGTGCGCCAAGATAAGAGCAAAGAGCTGTTATCTTGGAGCGATGAGAGGCCGACCCGACTCCTCATGGGACGCTCTCGGTCTAGACGTCCTTTCATAGGTGGCGGTCAGCATGAAGAGGCCGGGGTGCCTTCAGAAGGCCACATCATTGCATCTCTGGTTCTGCGCGTGAGCGTGACCTTCAGCAGCCTTCAGCATCTGTGCAGCACGCGGATTTGCAGTGAGCTCTTTTGTTTCTCAGTGTTTCAGTTCTAGCTTCCTCAAATATGAGAAAGGCGGCACGCCCTTTTGTTCTCGAAAATGGCCAGTTTGCCCCACAAATAGCTTCGAGTCGCCCTAAAGGGTTGGTGCTCACCAAGCAGTGGCCCGGCATCTTCTTCAAGTCCATCCCCGACCTCAGAGTATCGCTTGCCAAGCGATGCCGATGACCTGTTCCCAGCAACAGTCACCTTCACCTCAAGAGCGTCAGCGGGAAGATCTTCCTCCTCGCTATTCGACCCTGTCACTTGCGACTCTACCGGTATATCCAACAGCTGGCCAACTCGACATTTCACAACTGCTCAACGGTTCCAATGGCGAGCAAATCTCGAGGCAGTCATTTGACTTTTGTCTCCAAAAGAAAGGAACTTTGACGAACGGAGAAGACCAAGCTTGGGCAACCTTGCGCCTGTTCAGCTCCGTTCCCGCGTCTCTGAAGCGCCCTCGATATACAGGAGGAGAAAATGTTGAAGGTGTGGTCCTGCTCGACCTAAAGCGCCCTCTCTCAGTTGTCTCTGTATCTGTGGTAGTGAGTTCGCGGTCCCTGTCATATACTACACCTGTCTGACTGGATTGTAGCTTAGAGGACAGATGGTCACAAGCTCTCGTTCGGACGGAGCCCATTGCTTTCTGGAACTTGTTATCCCTATCTGGGACAGTGCGATGGATACCCCTTCGGCCGTAGCTAGTGGCAGAAAACTGACAGGAAAGCATGCCTGGAACTTCTGCTTCCCGTTTCCTACACAGTTTCCCGACTCTTTTGTCGGCAAAGATCAACGGAAGGCTCAGAGCAGTCAATCGGGCTCTAGGACCATGTACACCACTCCTCAGACGCTTTGTCAAAGGGGAATCAACGCCACCATTCAATACGAAGTCACTTTGAAGATCACTACTTCTGGCATTTTCAATCCCAAGCACAGGTAGTACCGTATTCATTTGCCCTGGTGATCTGACCTCATTTTCTGGCGTCTGGCAGGGTCTCCGCTGCAGTGCTCTACGTGCCGATGGTTCGCGCTCCTCCACTCCCACCTCTGCGTGCCATCGCCTATCAGAATGGCTTGAATCTCGTTGGCCCTGACGATGACCCAATTGGGTGGCAGCCGCTACCCAAGTTCCAATTCATGATTAGAGCAAATGGCAGCGCAGACTCAAGTAAAATACCTTCCAGCGGATGCGACGTGGAATGTAACGTCCGTATCCGATTTATAAGCTGCTCTCATAAGATAAACGCTCAATGCATACACGTTCCAGGTTTATATCGCTAGGCCTACGACGTACACACGAGGGTCGGTCATACCCTGCTACCTTGTCTGCCGTACTCCGAGTACAAATGCTCAAAGCACTGGCCTGCTAGTCAACCTCGCCGCCCAGAATTGTATATCTTTGGACCTTGTTCAGCGCGTCCAGTACTATCACGACCCGAAGGTAGCCTCTGGACCGAGTTTAAAGGTTGGCCAAGGGCACAAAAGCGATCGTACTCATTATTCCGAAGTAGGCGGTTCTGCCATCTGGTGGACACCGCGCAGCTGTACACAGGTAGCAGGGGAGGGTGGGACAAGGGCCCCCGCCGGCATCGCAGGAAAAGTAGTTCTGGAGGGAGAGATACATATTGACATTGGACTGCTTCCCACTTGCAAGGTACCATTCCTTGTTGTGTCGGTGAGTGACCCTCTGGTCTGGAAGGTCCAAGACTCTGCTCATTGCCCCTCTTCAGCATAACGTTCAGGTAACTCTCAAGGGATCTCAAGACCTAGAGGTTACGCGAATTCCTGAAGGCAACCTGATACAACACGCATCCTCACGCGAGGTATCTGGATCCGCTGCACCAATACGTACCCAGGATCTTCCGTCATTTGCAGTCAGCATTGTCACCGCACACGCCCCGGAAAGCCCAATCCCCACTCACTTCACACCTCGCCCCCCAAGGAAGAAACGAGACCTCTCGGTTGTGCAGGGGCTGCAGTATGAGGGAAACAATTTCTCCCGATGTGCGTAGCATCAACACCGGGAACGTGTCTGCGAAGTTCGAACTGCTCGCTCATTCCATCTTTTCACAGTTCGCTGAGCGCACTGGCAGGGCGTGGCGCCATGACCCTTGCATGACCCCGGATGCAAGCACACGCCAAGCCTCCATGTAACCGTATGGAAGGCAGATAAAAAACAATAGTGCCCACACAGCGATCCATGCTCCCCGTCCTGTCGCGCCTTCGTGGAGATTAATTTCAGCATGCCCGGTCAGAAGCACGGAAACAAATGCTCTGAAGTATCCAGTCCGGTATTGCCGCTAATTAGTAGTAGGGATTCCGTTCCCAGCGGTGAGAGAAACTTCAGGAACTGTGAAGAGTGTGGTGAACGAACGAACCGCACTGCGTTCCCTGAGCATGCGGCGCCCTTTTTTGCGGGTGACGAGGTGACTTGCGTGGCCGTGGTGGGGCAGGGTAGGAATGTGTGTGCCACAACGGACCTTGGTGCACTCCCGGGTGAAGAGAAGGAATCCATAGAACACGTTGAACAACAAGGAAATAGGAAAAAGTGAAAAGAAACGGGTAGAGCAGAATCAGAAGCGACACGCAGCGTGGTACGAGCAGCCTTGTGGTGAGGAGTGTGAAAAGGAAGGGAACGAAGTAAGCCAATCCATCAAGTTCACATATGAGTTGAAGGGTAGTGGAAAGGGGTAATACTAGTTTATATTTGAGTCCGCCAAAAGAAAAGGAGATATACAGTACGAAGATGCTCGTCGACCCAGCCAGGTATTAGATTGATGAACGGCGGATAGAGAGAGTGAAACTTGGGTATGAGATTATTTCCTTTGCCTTACGAATTATGTA
>JANDKE010001124.1:0-16662 GCA_027627275.1 Coprinellus aureogranulatus
GCTGCACCATTGCCGGTCGTGTCGCCCACTCGACGCTCATTCAGCAAGGCTGGGGTCGACGATGATGGCGGGAGGAAGCAAGCGAGGAACAGCGATCAGCACTGGACTCGGAGGCCCTGAGCAGGCCGCGGGTTAAGAGACTATATGCACCACGACGAGTACGCTGCTGTCTTGCTCGTCGTCGTCGTCGTCGTCGATGGTGAGGATGCAGTTGGCAATAATAATGCCCGGAATGGCGAGCGTGAGTAAAAGATTCACAACAAACTCTGGCGGCCTTCTGTTGCGGGACCTCCATTCTTCCTGGCACACAACACTGATATCTGCCCCTTTCCATCCCCAAGCACCGCCAATCCTTCGTTGGCAGAATCGCTCGACTCTCTCATGTCACTGGGTCACGGCAGCAGTCCAAGGCCATACATTCATCAGGTGGCCAAGCAAATGACCATTAGGAGGGAAATAGACGCTATTATAAACCACAGGCAATGGATGCTACGTGAAAACCAAGAACGGATGTTTGAGACGAAGGAAGGTCCAGAGTTGGCGACAGACAAGGGTATATGAGCTGTAAAGATGATCCATGATAGTACGGTTGCGTGGCATCGCGTTTCTGAAGAACACCGATCAATCTCGGAATTCTTGCTGGGAGCCTTGAGCTGCAAGGCGACTTTCCAAATTCCTGATGCGATGCATGAGACGATGGTGCAAAGAGCCAACCTGACATGGGAACTGACCTGAGCGACTCTTCCTTGGCCAACAGCTCCTGCCGCTTTTCATTGATTTCTCTTTGCACCTTGAGCTCAATTTCGCGGAGCTGAGGAAGTATCTTGTGAGCACATGGAAATGCGGACCAGCAAAGTCAATATTACCTTCTCTTCTTCGCGGCGAAGCTGTTCCTCCTTAAGGCGAACACTCTGAGAGGCGAGCTCCTCGGGAAGAAGGGAGCTGTCCCTACAGGGGCACATTAGAAAAGAGTGAGTGCTGGCGGAAGCATACGTACGCAGCATCGGGATTGACTGTTCGAGATAGCTTCTCGGTACGATACGTTTCGTACAGCACATCGTGAGTCAACGACTTGAGGTCGCCAAGATGGGAGCTAACCCGCTGTTAATAGCCAAGCCCCAATGTGAGACTGAAATGCGTACCTCAGTAAAGCGCTTCTCAGTCGGCTGAAGTCAGAATGCTTCGGGTTATCAACCTCAGCAATACCCCAAGGGTAGATGCGAGCTCGGACAGGCTGGCCATCAATCTCGATTTCCTCTTCGGACCCAACGACAGCGAAAGGCATAAGGGCGCGCAATTCGCTGTTGTCCTGGATGGTTTCTTCGTCATCCTCCTCCACATCATATGGGAAGTTGTAAACTGGGATATCGTAGTAGTCGATGTCCTCCATGATCTAATCAAAGTTCAGCAGCGATCATGGACCCAACATGGGACCGTGGACATACCCTCTTCTTGAACCCTCTGAGTTCACTTGGAGTGAGGGAATCGGCCTTGCCAATGACGGGGATCACGTTGACGCGGGGTGAAAGGCGCCTCATCAACTCAATATCCATTTCGCGAAGGCTACGAGCAATCAGCTGGAGCAGTTAACCCGAAACGCGTCGGACGTACGCATGTCCAGTGGGAGGGATAAAGTAGAGAAGAGCATGAACGCGGTTGTCCCTAAAGCGAGGGTTGCGCTTGATACGAGATTCTTCCGCCAAAATATCGTCGTATTGGCGCTCGAGATAGCCGACAATTTCTTGGAAACTTAATGGGTCACAGTTGAATTTGCGTGGCTGCCGCTGAGAAGGGGGTGTGCTCACGCAGATTCGTTGTCAATGCTGTCGCCGAATCCAGGGGGTGTCGACAATGGTCAACGCAATACGGATGCCGTCCTCCTCAAGTTCTGGGAAATGGTGTCAGAATGAAATCAGCCTATCCCAAGTCGCGCGACTGACCCACTGTAACAGGCTTGATCCTGATGCCCTCTTCGATGTGAGCAGACTCGGGCTGGTCAGAGACTTTGTGAGCAAGGACCTCCGACTCGCAAAGGGTGTTCACGAATGTGGTACGGCCTGTTCCGGAGGTGCCTGGAATACAGTTAGATGAGGGTTGACGGCTTCGATTCCGCCATTGCGAAGGAAGTAGGGAGGAGGGTAACGCACCGACCACCATCAGNGTGAACTGAACACCCTTCTTATTGACCTTGTTACCCCTGCGTCTCCCTGCGAAAGACATGACGGTGGAGGGGATATTGGGGAGGGGAGTACAATGGACCTCTCCGACAGCGAACAGGCGCAATTTCGCGCCTGGAACGCTTTCAAACTCCGTTCATGGCATGACCTTTCTGGATCACGTTGGTTCGCAGACCATCCTCAGGGGCTTCTGACGCGACCCTCAATGCTCAAAAGGCTAGCGCTCTACCGCCAATTCCACAGGACTTGTCGCTGGTCCGCGGAGGTCAAGCCCATAGCGAAGAAAACCAAGAAGGCGGTAACTGAACTCCCAAAAACCTATGTTCTGCCCAATGGCCAACCCGCAGCGCCTCTGGATGCGTTCGTAGACGTGCCAGGCACTCTTCGCGCGTGTATGCGGCTTGCCTTTGAAGCAATAAACCACTGCTGAGCGAATTTATAGCCCAAAGGAAACGTCGCGCAAAGGCTGCGGACGATGTAACGCAGGACGATCGCCCACGGGGCGCCGGCAATGGTGTGTCAAGGCACTGCGAGGCAATACAAAACATTGACAATGCAACTACGAGAAGGAACCGGCCTATCATTCCAACCCAGAACTCAGCTCGCCCGGGAAATTCACGACAACCTTCAACACTTCCCACACTGTCTACTCCTCACCCGTGTCGGCCAGTTCTACGAGGTACGACGAAAGGAAAAGTCGGTTGCTTGGTGTTCACAGATCGGTAGTCATACTTTGACCAAGCAGAAGAAATTGCGAGACTGCTCAACATCAAACTCACCAGCCGCAAGTGGGGAGGTACCCGTGTTCCCATGTGTGGCTTTCCGCTAGGCCATCTCGATAGGCACCTCAAGACCCTCGTTCAGCAAAACAAGAGGTTCGTTGCCATGTGTGAAGAGTTCACCAAGTTCGGTAGATTTGGGGAGAAGGAATTCGAAAGGCGAGTTACGCGTATTGTCACCCCCGGTACTCTCATCGACGAGCCATTTCTCGACACTTACGAAAACAACTATCTGCTCTCAATTCAACCGTGCTCGGAAGGCCCTGCCGTGGGCTTGGCGTGGATCGACATCTCAACGGGCGGATTTTTTTCCAAAGAAACAGAACTCGCATCCCTCCAGGATGAATTGGCCAGAATTGCGCCTAAAGAGGTTGTGCTCCCTGCGCCGATATCCAATAACGCTGCTCATCCTATCATCTCACTTCTCAAAGAAGAGGTCATATTCTACTCCTTCGCACCTGCTGGAAATGACACGATCACCACTGCTGAATCTGCTGCTATCGCGTTGCTTTCTCGGCACCTGCAAGCCAATCTTCTGGACAATGCACCTACTCTCGAATCGCCAGCTCGCGAGACGGACTCAACTCTGATGCAAATCGATTCACACACCATCAAGTCGTTGGAAATCCGCGAGGCATCTTATGTTGGTGGAACAAAGGGTACCTTGACTAGTGTCATCCGGCGCACTACAACGGAAAGCGGCTCTAGGTTGCTCGCTCGACGTCTCTGTGAGTCTCAAAACGCATTTGAGTAGGTCCCGACTCATCCCCTTTCTAAAGGTTGCCCCAGCACTTCACTCGATGAGATCAACGGGTGGCAATCCGCAGTCGCGTTCTTCCTCCAGCGACACCACCTTCGGGCAGACCTCATCGAGAAGTTGAAGGGAATGAGCGACATCGGGCGAATCGTACAAAGGTTCTCTCTGAAACGGGGCGACATTTCTGATCTTCTGTGCGTCCGGAATACCATCAGCTTGTGGGGGGATACTCTCCAAGCCCTCCGGCTTGAAAGCGACATGGAAGAACGGCGGAAAGCACATAAACAGGAATGGAAACAAATAGACATCCTTCGAAATCGTATGCTGAATCTGGAAAAGCTTTCTGCACGTATCAATGATGCGCTGCCGGCAGACATGAGCGACACGACTTTGACCATTGAGGAAGAGGAAGAAAAGGCGCTGGCTCAAGAAGCCGAATCCACCATGTTGTCCGAAACCACCTTCAAGTGGGCAATTAATCCATCGTGAGTGAGAAGCTGTTGCAGCATGACGGAACTGAGAAAGATCACCGCAGGTTCTCAGAGATTCTGACTAATCTCCATTCGGCTTGGCAAAACCTTATAATACAGAAGGATGAACTGGAGAACAGACTTCGCAGCACCTACAGTGAGTTGCTCGCTCTCTTCAGTGCAAGAAGACAGACAGTCTCACTGTGTTTTGTGTCAGACGCCCCTTCGTTGACCCTCCGTGCCTCGTCTTCACAGGGACTGCATGTTCACATAGCTAAGGGCAAAAGGGACTGTAAGCTGCTCGACTCAGATTCGAACTTCACTAAGTTATCCGAAACTGCTTCTACCAAATGCTATTTTTACAGAGTACGCACCTTGCTTTACATGTGAATCAAGTTCTGAAGGGCTTCGCAGCCTTGGTCAGATATCGGGACCATGATAACAACAACCAATACGGCGCTGATACAAGCAGAGAGGCAAGCATTCGAAACTCTGCGGGGCGAGGTACGCAGAAACGACTATGCCTGCAAGGTCTCTCTTATAATAGAACTAGGTAGTGAGTAACGCCTCACTCCTTCGTAACAATGCAGCGACCATCGACGAGATGGATGTGGCCATCAGCTTCGCGACCCTGGCGGAAGAGCTCAACTTCGTCCGGCCCACGATGAGTGAAGAGTACGCTTTCTCGTCCTCCTTTCAGTAGACTTCCTGAACGCCTCCATTTCTCTAGGCGAGTATATGAAGTAGTGAACGGTCGGCACCCCTCCGTCGAAATGGGCCTCTTCACCTCTGGCCGCACGTTCACACCGAACACCATAAGACTTGCCCCGACGTCTAACATGCATATAATCACCGGTCCAAACATGGCGGGCAAGTCCACTGCTCTTCGCCAAACCGCGCTCATAGCTATTCTTGCACAAGTAGGGTCGTTTGTGCCCGCAGATTTTGCCACCATCGGGCTCATAGATAAACTGTTCACGCGAATCGGTGCGAAAGACGATCTATTTCGTGACCGGAGCACGTTCATGGTTGAGATGTTGGAGACGGCTGACATCTTGAGGCGGGCTACGCCTCGTAGTTTGGTTAGCCCGAGCTTGTCCTCAGCGATGAGATTACTAATGCCTACGAACAGGTCATTATGGATGAGGTAGGACGGGGAACAACAGTTACAGACGGCCTTGCTATTGCCTTCGCGTCGATTCACCACCTTGTCACCCAAAACCAAAGCAGTTGTCTGTTTGCAACCCATTTTCACGAACTCGCTGATATGATAGGCTGCTCGCCGAATTTCGAGGGAAAGGGTGTTTTCCACAACGTCCGTTACTATTGCACCGATGTGAACGAAATTGACGTAAGTTTGAATTGAATTACCCACCATGCCCTTTCCCCGCTGACGCAAGTCAACTTATAGGATCAACGCTTCTCCTATTCCTACCGTCTAAAACCAGGTGTCAACCGGGATGGGCATGGTCTGAAGGTGGCGAGACTCGCTGGTTTACCTCCGAGTGCCTTGCGAATCGCGTCGAAGACGCTGTCTTGGCTGAGATTACACGACAAGGATAAGCAAGCACTTCCTGAGCTCAACGATCGCTCCGAACCGTCTCTCGTGTCTTCCTAGACATTCAGCTCTGGCTTTCTCACAGTGTTTTCTCATGTTTTTGAAAACTATACATTACATTACAGGTACACTAGGCACTCGGTTCAGCGCTGAATAGACCGAATGTAGTTCAGGGCAGAACCAGCGCGAAGCCAGTTCAGCTGGTCGGCTGACAGAGTATGCTTGGTGGGGATCTGGAAGACTGTCCCATCAGGCTTGGTAACATTGATCCTGACCTCTGCCTCGGGCTTCCCTTCAAAGAGGTCAGTGAGGCCAATTGTCTCGATAACATCCCCAGAGCCAATGCGGCTGTAATCTTCCTTGTCAGAGAACCAGAGGGGGAGAACACCTTGCTTCTTGAGATTGGTCTCGTGGATACGAGCAAAAGACCTCGCAATAATCAAGGCACAGCCTACGGTCACCAGTCAGCCAACTTCTCAGCAGGACAAAGCTTGCGTACCATAGAACCGGGGCTGGAGGGCAGCATGCTCGCGTGCGCTTCCCTCGCCATAGTTCTCATCCACAACAAGAGCCCATGGCTGATTCCTAGCCTTGAAGCGCTTGGCGACTTCCGGAATAGTGCCAACAGTACCCGTTTCCTTGTCGAAGGCCACATTCATGTCGCCCCCTTCATCGTTGATAGCGGTGATAAGCAGGTTCTCAGAAATGTTCGTAAGATGGCCTTTGTACTTCAACCAAGGACCCGCCGCAGAGATATGGTCTGTTGTGCACTTGCCCCGCACACGAAGGAGGACCTTGAGAGCGGGAAGCTCGAGTCCTCGGGGATTGTGAGGACCGAAGTGGCTGGTGAAAGGCTCGAGGATCTCTAAGCGCTGTGAGTTAGGCTTAATGACGATGTCGACTTCTGGCTGAGGTTTGGGATTACGGGTAGGGTAGAAGTCAGGGTTGCCGGGAATGAAGCCAGCGACAGGTAGGTCCCGACCTTTCGGTGGCTGGAACTTAAAGGTGCCACCGTCAGGGGTCGGGATGGCATCTGTCATGGGATTGAAGGAGAGCTTTCCAGAGAAAGCCATGGCGGTGACGACGGTAGGGGAGGCGAGGAAGTTCATTGTGAGTTTGTTACCGTCGTTCCGTGACTTGAAGTTGCGATTGAACGATGTTAGGATGGCTGCACAACGATCAGTACATGCTCTGTCCATACCACCGATGGACGTACCGTTCTCCTGGCCCTGTTTGTCGTCCCGCTTCCACTGCCCAATGCAGGGTCCACACGCGTTCGCAAGAACCGTGGCGCCTACATCGGTGAGAGCGGAAGTGATGTTGTCCCGCTCGATAGTCGCACGAACCTGTTCAGAGCCGGGAGTGCACATGAAAGGAACTCGAGTCTGCAAGCCCGCAGCTTTCGCCTGCTTAGCCAAGTCGGCCACAGCAGTCATGTCTTCGTAAGAACTGTTCGTGCAAGAACCAATGAGGGCAGCAGACACTTCGTCCTTCCATCCTTGGGCCTTGACGAAGTCGCCGAAACGGGACAATGGGGTGGCAAGATCAGGAGTGAAGGGACCGTTAAGTTGAGGCTCAAGTTTGGAGAGGTCCTGTACAGCACTTTCAGCGTTGTGATTGCAAATTGTATCAGGCACGTACAATCTCAATGAGCTCGTCATAATCAGTTCCTTCGTCAGGCTTCAAGAACCCTTGGGCAGCCGCCCTATCTGCGGCCTGCGCAACTGGTGCACGACCGGTTGCAACCAGATAGTCACGCATCTTGGTACTGTAAGGGAATGTTGATGTTGTCGCACCGACTTCAGCACCCATGTTGGCAATAGTGGCAAGACCAGTACACGACTGGGAGTCAACACCTGGACCAAAATATTCAAGAATACTGCCAGTTCCACCCTTGACAGTTAGTTTGCCAGCAAGGTGGAGGATTAAATCCTTGGGCGTCGCCCAGCCACCCATGTGTCCTGTTAAGTGGACCCCGATTATCTTAGGCGCCTTCAACTCCCAGGGCGTAGCCGTCATCGCGTCAACTGCATCAGCACCGCCAACGCCAATGGCGAGCATGCCCAAGCCTCCAGCATTGGGGGTATGTGAATCGGTTCCCAGCCTGCGAAAAAGTGAGCAAGAACCCAATGCGCTCCTCGTACTGTCCCAACGCACATGAGCATTCCTGGAGCGGCATAATTTTCAAGCACAATTTGGTGGATGATACCAGAACCTGGACGCCAGAACTCAAGACCATACTTGGTCGCCGCGCTCTGGAGAAAGTCGAAGACTTCTTGATTCGTCACAATTGAGCGCTATGAATCCAAGATGATCATCCATCTTCCCAGGCAGACAAATTAACCTACCTTCAAGTCGGATTCCGCACCCTCCACTGCTTGAATGAGATGGTCGCAATGAATGCTGGCTGGAACAGCAGATTGAGCGAGTCCGGCGCTCATAAACTGCAGACTTGAAAGTAGATTGAGCTGCTAGTTCGTAGGGCGTCTGGGAGTTACATACAGAGCCATCCTGAGGTTGACTGTCAACTGGCAAGTGGATGTGACAAGCTCACTGGACTCACTGCGCAGAAGCATCTTGCATCGCAACTCGCTCTGGACGGAGTTGGAGATATGTTTCCCCTCGAATCTTTCCACCGGCTGCAAATGCCTTGTCTGGGTCCACGACATGACTGTACAGGATCTTCTCGGCCAACGAGAGCGGACGGTTGAGATGATTGCGGACGCGCCCTAGTTTCTCTATGAGAGCATCATACGGCGGTGTGATGGTGCTGCAGTCCTTTTCGATGGAGTTCGGGACAAGGGTTGCGAGACCCCTCCTGAGGGTACCTCCCGTCCTGTGGATGCCACCCCGGCAGAGCATTGCAGAGTGCGCCTCGACGTTGCAAGAACAGGGGAAACACAAATTTCGGATTTCAGCGGTTCATTCTGAGGGTAATCACTCTGTGATCGCATCATTATCCGACGATTCAATCATTTCCATACGGCATCACCAATCACACTCCGGCAATTTCCCTTCAACACCGTGACAGTTGCACAACCGCTTCCGAGTCCCTCCTCAGTTCACAACAGTTCCTCTCAAGCGGATATCCCTACTGCTAGCCCCAACCAAAATATCGGTGGTCCCGGTGGGGACTCGCCAACGTTGTCCTTGAGTGTCCCAGATCGAGAGGTCAAACCTCGAGAGCTGCATCGTAACAGTTTTGGTTTGCCCCGGCGTCAACCAGACCGAGTCGAAGCCCTTCAAAGACTTGGGGGGTGAACTTGCCGAGGCAGGAAGCCCAATGTACAGCTGAGGAATCTATTTCTCTTTTAGAGTGCGAGGTTCCACAAAACCAGGAGATGTACTAACCTCGTGTCCTGCCACGGTGCCGTTGTTGGTCAAGTCAAATGTAACAGTAACGACCTTTTCATGCAACCTAATTTTGGCTTCGTCACTCAGTCCTCCAAAGGGAGCATTCCGGTACATACTTGGGATCCAAAGAAGTGCCTGGGCCACTGGGTATGGTGACGCCACCGGCAGATCCTGACACCTTCAGGTTGGCGTACGAAAACGTTGTGTAGGACAATCCGAAACCGAATTCGAACCTCGGCTCGACATTGTTCTTGTCAAAATGACGGTAGTCGATGAACAGTCCTTCCGAGTAAGAAATAGTGGGGACTTGTGTGTTCGAATTGTAGAGTAGCTGGGCGGAGTAATCCTTCACAGCCTTTCCGATGGTATATGGCAGACGGCCACTGAACATGATGGGTCAAACATTTTGCTATTGCAGAGTTGGACCACCGTACCTGGGATTATAATCACCGAAAAGAACATCCGCAACAGAATTTCCGGCTTCTTGACCTGGAAGGCCGCTCCATACGACCGCGACGACTGAAGAGCAGAGTCAAACGAAAGCATCTGAATATGTCGGCCTAACTCGCCATTGGCATTGTTAATCCACGGCTCCATCTCGATGGGGCCGACGCTGTTAACCACGACGATAGTCTTAGTATTCGACTGTGCTACGCGTTGCACTAGGGCATCCTGATGTTCGCAGAGTTATTTAAAGTTTTGTCCACATGCTGATCACGGGAAACTCACGCCATTGTGCCATGCCTTCAAGTCATTTCGGTCACCAGCGTGGCCTGTGCCCGAGGTCAACCAGTCAGCTTGAAGCGATCGGGGCATTACGCACCTTCCACAGTGATGTAACCCTCTCCCCCGTCCGCTAGAACCCGTTGTCAGTCTCGAATTGATCTTGGAATGATAACCAGGACACTTGCCAGTAATAAATACGATAGCATAATCCTTACCGTTAGCGGCGGTGGCGGCGGCATTCAGGTCAGTATCACTCAGAGATTGGGAGACGGTGGTGCCCGTGGCGCGTGCTTTGATAGCATCAACGGGCGTTACGAGGTAAGGATACTGGACCGTTCCACTTCCCCAACCTACGCATCGCTCGTTCATTATGTGTGATGCATATCGGGTGAAGCAGCTTACCCATCCCGAGGACACCGTCGTTTCCACCGCGGTCTTCGTAACCATTAGGTCCACGGGAGCCAGGCCCTGCCCCGTTCCCAATGATAGCCAAGCTGCGAGGATTCACCAAGGGCAAAGCATTACCAACGTTCTTAAGCAAAACTGTGGATGCGGCCCCGATAGTGCGTACGGTTCTGAAAGGCTATCAGCCACCAGTGAATGGGTCGAACAGACGTAATTCACTGTTTATGGTTGGCCTGAACGTCGATGTGTGAGCCTTGTCCGTTGACGTTCCACGAGTTGAAGTTGGTCGACGGGAAACCCGAGTCTTGCTTCAGAAGGTACCAGGATGCAAGGATACGCAATGCAATGTCCTTTCGGGGCAGCCCGGATTAGCTATTGTTGTCCCGAGATCGCCGCAGCTGCTACGATGTTACTTACATCGATACGGGACGAGTTAACTCGGCCCTGGTTCACTGCATTCACCAGGTTCTGACCGAAATAGGTGGTACCTGATTCATAAGTCTGGTCGCCTGGCACTTGGGTCAGTACGAAGAGTCAAGCGTCCATTCAGCTTTGATCACCAGGCATCGTCATCTGGAATGTGCATCAGCTCACACTTATTGATTATTGAAATGAAAATTCCATACGTCAAGGCCGGAATTGACAGAGGTAGTCGAGTGCGTCGCCCACCAATCTGTACATGTGAGGCACTGTGAGGAGCAGGACGACTGTGAATGTGTGGCCAGTTCGCACCTGAAGTGACGTCTGGAATGGATCGTAAATTCCGAACGAAGTGACAAATGAGAGGCTGTGACCGACTCACATCCAGGAAAGCCCATTTCTCCCTTCAAAACCTGGTTCAGCATCTTGTCGTTCTCACAAGCCCATGTCGAGTTAACTAGTAGCGGTCCAGTTGTGAATGTCCGACGTCATGAGAAAATCTCTAACGTACGCTGGTCTGAAGTCGTTGTCAGCACCGTGAAATTCTATAGCAGTTCGGATTTCTGGGACGACTTACTATAGCTGCACATCACAGAAGCGACGTTCGCCTGTACACTACGAAGAAACTGAGAAATGCTTCAGGAAACAAAATCATGACAGTGGGAAGAGAGCACACACAGGTAGCAGATATATTTCATGCTCCTACAATCCGGTTGTCACTTTCAGGAAGAGTCGGAGGGCGGTTGTCGCAACTTACNGTCCTGTCGTCGACATTTGAGGAGCTTGACTCGCGGAAATGCTCTTGCTCGTTGTTGATGAAGTGTTTTGCACTTGTCTGCACGCCTTGCGACTGTATGCCCATGATGGTTTCATAGGCGGCNTCGCCGTTAAGGTAAGGATCGGCCCCGAAGCTAGAAAAAGAGGAATGAGCGGATAAGCAATNGAGANAATTGGTTGGTTGGGCCTGTCTACTGACGCTTCCCAATTCCTTCCTCCAGCAGGCACGCGTTGAACGTTCATAGCCGGCCCCAGAGCGACATGAATCCCCTTTCCGCGGAACTCTGCACCCATATCGCTACCACGCAGCCNCATCAATGTGCGATTGAAGGTGGCTGCGGCATTAATTCCACTGTCAGCCGTGATACCCAGGCGCTGGTCAGCATACACATAGGCTTGGAGAGGACGAGATAGGCTTCCACGCACGCAGGAAATGCTGTNACCTTGTCCGCAAATCGGATACCGAGGGGCCCATCTGGTGGGAAAGGAATAGTAAGACGCCAGGCCATGCTCGATGAAGACAATCCGATTGACCTTGCAAGCACAGGCCGGGAAAGTTGATAGACGAGATGGCTGGAGTGTTNCCGACGCAAGGACCCTTCCGCCACTGTACCCCAGTCGCCAGATTGACCTTGTCATTCAACGACAACCTTGAGACCGTAGATCTNGCCTTTTCATAGGCAGCCCTCCACTCAGGCGACATGTTTGCTGTGACACGTGCACGTCAGGCATAAGCGCTTGAGAGAGAACAGCTAAAGGAAGGACTTCACCAAATGCGCCTGTTGCTGTCGGGGTGTAGGGCGGGGCGGCTCCAGTCGTAGTACCGGTTGGNACCTGGGTACTAGGCGTAGGTGCCGGTGTTGANGAACTAGCTGGGATNGACGANGTGACAGTCCCGGGGAGGCATTGGGAATAGACTGACGGATTATCCTTCAGACACCTTTTCTTTTTTTAAACGATANGCNACTCACAATCGTTCAACTTGGTGCACACGCTACCAGAGGCACAAGTTGTGCCCCCCGTCCTTCAATATGAACTGAGATCGGACCGTGACAAATAGCGCCGACAGGGTGACCTACCATCCCATACCACCGCACTGTCCGTACAGCGGTTGCTGTGCCACTGTGGTGCTCACGCATANGAGCACGNCTCCCAGAAGNCCCTTCATCGTCGATGCAACGGCAGGTGTTGGGTTGACATGCTTTCATTCCATGGACACGCTTTATAAAGGGTCAACGTTGTCAAATCCTCGGAGCTGAGGGTTCCAAGCCAGGGCGGCAATAGTACGGAGAAACGACGGATGGTTGAAGAAGTCTTCGCAAAGCGCGGACGAGGGTGCTGCTGAAGGTGAGAGTGAAAGAANGAGTCGCTTGGCGGGACGTTCCGACATGCGACCCAGTTCTGCGGGGCGCAAAACTTCGCTCAACNAGNCACAGATCGTCACGGGTCCGGGGAGGAGCTTCTTCTGATACGAGCCGCTGGAGGAGACTTCCGAAATAGTTACCGCGGTAGTGAATACAATACTCCTATGATACAGCGTAGAACTTGGCACTTAGCTGGTGTACCGATGCTCCAACCGCCAAGCCTCCAAGCCTNCTGTATTCACCATAGCGGTTGGATAGACTCTCCTTTCCAGCCCCGTGCGCGTGCTTCCCAATATCCTCCTGCGTACTCCCATTCATCACCGATCCTTTTGAACCACCTTGGCCGTACATCCTGTCCCTTACGCCTCCGGTCCCTCTGTGCCTCTTCAATCCTCGCCTTCTCCACTTCAGCAGCATCAAGGTCTCCGTTCTCCAATGCGCGTATATCATTCCTCAACCTCGAATCCGTAGGTGGAAGTTTCGGTGCAATGTCGTCAGGGATCTCATTGAGAGTGATCCCAAAGGAAGTAAATCCATAATACTCGTGGGTATTCTTCGGGAAAGGTGAACATCTCCAAAGCACATGAAGATGGTCGTCACCAAGTAGTTGGGCCATTTGATCATCCCATTTACCTTCAAGCTTTCCTAAGATCCCGCCGTCTGACCCATGGACTNTTCCCCGAAANGACATTCGAAGGACCCCAGTATCCGTTTTGTTTGAAGTCTAGCGTGCAGCGGATTCCAGTGTTGGCATTCTCAATGGACATTTTCCCGCAATGGTCGATGTANTTGGTCCCAACCATTAAGTTCCTGATGAAGGACGACGGCTTCGTCCTAAAGGAATGNGTCAAACGCTATATGATTTGATACTCACGGACGGACCATACCAAATGTAGNTATCCGACCCGATCCTCACCCGCGTGGTACCAGAGGGNATAATTTCCAAGCTCTTCCCTGACTTGCAGTCAGCGACGGGTTTAGTCTTCCCGATTATGAATAGACGCACCCCAAAACTTCGTTCGACCAGCAGAAAGGGCAGTNAACTCCCAACCCTGACCTTCGGCNTGGTATGCCATTTCCACAGGGTTATGTTGNACCTTTTCCGCAATGAACTTCATCCTGTCGTCTTCAAATGTCTCCGCAAGCATGGGATTGCTGCAGCTCCTATCAGACTGGTGTGATAGGTAACGTGAAGTTCACATACAATCCCTTTCTGCCTGACCGATGTCGTGTGTGGGCGTAGCCGGAAACNGCAAATGCNGCAACGTATGAGATACGGGCTACAGGGTCACTGTTACTTGCGGCCTGGTTCAGGAGATCCCAGTANTCCATTTCTTCAGCTGTACGCTGCAACAGGCTCAGAGGCTCGTTGAACGTNACGGGGAAGGTGATAGTNGACAGATCCTGTGTTGTTGAGCGGTCAGGACAATGCACTAAGATNCGAAAAGAGTAGACCACCTTCCCAACGTTCTTCTTGAGTATCGCGAACAGGCTGCCTTCGTCTTCGGGTGCCGGTGCTGGTAGTTGGGTCCGATACACACGTTGGCCGTGAGTTACTCCCGGTGATATTACCTCTACAGGTGTGTTGTCGCCGAGATCTGTGTCAATGCTACTGTCATCGTCGTCCAATTCCTGGTCTTCAAACATGCTGGAGGTATCTATGGTGGCAGTCTGGCTAGGCTGTTGCTCTTCGTGCTCCCCCCTCGAAGAAAAGTCATGGGTTTCATAAACGAATTCTTCTGCTCCGTCCTCAGCATCATACCATTCTTGATCTCCATCGCTGGTAACAGAAGTCGCGTAGGAGGCCCGGTGGGGGTGTGGGTGTTTAAAAGAGGCGAAGGGGGAACGTGGACTTGCTGCCCGAGGAGAGTGCCCGCCTTCCTCTGAGACAGCAGCGGGGAAACTGCGCGGCGCAGCAGAGTTGGGTTCTGAGAAGACATGGCTCTGCGACAGTTTGGAGAGGCTTGCATGCTGGTTCTTAAGGACCTCAAGAAATTTGTGAATATTCCCATACACAGCGATGACCTGGTGGGGAGAAGGCTCAGAAGGGGTTTCAGCGGAATCTAGCAGAGCGAACAGGTCAGAAGGCACTCTGGCGCGAGTAAGGGCACTTGCGTTTCCTGAACAAGCTGAACATCTGACTGTGGTGTTTATCCTTCTCCTGTTTACGACTGCTCGAGCTTGAGTCCTTGCCCAAGTTAGGGGGGAGCAACTGCATCATTTGCTCCAGCTCGGCGAATGTCTCCTCGAGTGCTTTGATCGTCTGGGATGGACGTGATGAGCCTTATCACAGGGGTGCTATATTTTGACTTGAGCTTACGTCCCCCATCTCATCGACCATGTCATTTGTCCGGTTGAGTTGGAAACTTCCTTGGCGAGCAGAATTGGCCACGCGAAGGCTTGCTGACCTCTTGCTTGCTGCTCCGGGGCCAGGGGACACGAATTTCCTGGCGATGCATTAGCCGTTTTAGGGAACAAGTGTGACGAGGGATGCTAGGCGTATTTGACCTCAATGCAGCCATCCACGTATCGAAATCGTGCGCGCTCAGGCATTTGATGTGAAAAGTCGCGTTGTTGGAGTCGACATGGATATCCTTTCTGCCCGGGGTCGAAGCCAGCGCGGCGTGGTTCATGTTTATCTGGTCCCGGATAGGCTGCCCAGGCTCAAAGGAATACACCAGCATGCCTGTCTGGTAAAGCACAAAGTAGCGTCGAGCGAAACCTGGACTTGGCGTCAACTGCGGCAGTCGCGCTGATTGCTCTAGCGCTCACCCTGCATCTTCTTGCGTCGCTTCTTGAGCAGCCATCCTTGCTGAAGGATCTGTGAACCAGTTGCGCTAGGCACAAGGGGAGATACGGCCGAAACGATAGTGTGAGGCAAGGCAGAGTGCGCGGTCTTCTTCATCGTTCGTCATAGAGCGGGATAAGTAGCAGAATATGCCTTATTAAGACGGCTGAATAAATATTTGGCGTGACACTGGTATTGATGTTGACATGCTCCCGTTGCCACTCGTCGCGCTCAGGGGCTGGCATTGTGCAGCAGCGGGGCGGGGGGAGGTCAGGAGCGCTTCGGGGCTGTCGTTGAGGCAGCGGACATTGCTCCGACGCCCCTAGATAACGCTGACAATCCGCCACCTGGGGCCAGCCGCCGACTGGTTGGGGCATATCGATTAGCTGATCGCCCGATGATTACTGTGCAACGTCGTGACCCGGTCCGGGTTATATCTCGTTGCACCTCGCTTTTCTTCAAGTTGTTCCCTAACCACCACCATCTCGTCCCACATCACCTCTAGACTATCGCAACAATGGCAACGTAGGTGTACGTTTCTCTGCCCGATCTCGCGTCTAATCTCGCCGTGGCCAGTGGAGATATTGGTCTCATCGGCCTCGCCGTCATGGTATGCCTACCTGTCCCTGCGTTTGGAGCTAGTCCGTCTAACGTCGTCTTCCAGGGTCAGAACCTGATCCTCAATATGAACGACAAGGGCTTCAACGTCGTTGCATTCAACCGAACGACCAGCAAAGTCGACCATTTCCTCCAGAACGAGGCCAAAGGTTCGTTGTGGCTGACGCGCAGATGACGTCCGCAACCGTTGCTGATTAAATTATGCTCGCATCATATAGGCACTAATGTGCAGGGTGCTCATTCCATTGAAGAGCTCGTCGCCAAGTTGAAGCGCCCCCGCAAGATCATCCTCCTGGTAAAGGCTGGCCAGGCCGTTGATGACTTCATCAAGCTCCTCGAGCCCCACCTCGAAAAGGGTGATATTATCATTGACGGAGGCAACTCGCATTACCCCGATTCCATCCGCCGCACGAAGGAGCTCGAGGCCAAGGGGCTGCTTTTCGTCGGCTCTGGTGTCTCCGGTGGTGAG